>JAJIZL010038806.1:0-29220 GCA_023969395.1 Amblyomma maculatum
AGAGTTCTGACAAAATGTGATTCACTGGAGAAGGTAATGGCAACCCATTCCAGTATTTCCTGCCAAGAAAACCTTATGGCCAGTCACAACACCATTAATGATATGGCTCCGGAAGATGAGCCCCCCAGGTTGGAAGGCGTCCCACATGTTACTGGGGATGAACAAATGGCGATTCCTAGTAGCTCCAGCACGAATGAAGCGGCTGGGCTAAAGCCAAAATGACGCTCAGTTGTGGATGTGTCGGGAAGCGACCGGAAAGTCCGATGTTACAAGGAGATATATCACATAGCAACATGGAATGTAAGATCTATGACACAAGGTAAACTGGATATCGTCAAGCGAGAAATGGACAGATTGAACATTGATATCTTGGGTATCAGCGAGCTCAAGTGGACCGGAATGGGAGAATTTAACTCCGGCGATCATTACGCCTTTTATTGTGGGCACGAATCCAAGAGAAAGAATGGGGTCGCTCTCATAGTAAACAGACGAATGGGCAAAGCAGTGCTAGGGTACAACCGCAAAAACGACCGAATGATTTCACTTCGGATCCAAGGTCACCCTTTCAACATAACATTTATCCAAGTGTATGCACCGACCACTACTGCTGAAGAAGCTGACGTTGAGAGATTTTATGCGGACTACAATGCCTTTTAGACCGCACCCCATCATCAGACGTCGTTTTTCTCATCGGAGACTGGAATGCTAAGATCGGGAGTGAAGAAATATCCGGAATTATAGGAAAGTTCGGTCTTGGCGAGCCAAATGAAGCTGGGCAGAGGCTAGTAGAGTTTTGTCAAGAAAACCACCTGACCATAGCGAATACTCATTTTCAACAGCACAAGAGGCGCCTGTACACATGGACTTCACCGGACGGTCTGTACAGGAATCAGCTCGATTATATTATTTGCCGACAGAGATGGAGAAGCGCTATACAAGCAGTAAAAACAAGGCCTGGGGCAGATTGTGGCACCGATCATCAGCTTCTTGTAGCAAAAATGAAGCTTCGATTGAGGAAAATGCAGAAAACTAGAAGGCCTTTCAGGTATGATCTGGATCAAATTCCACTAGAATATGCTGTGGAAGTGAGGAATCGATTTCAAGAATTAGATCCAGAAGACAGAGGGCCCGAAGAGATGTGGACTGATGTTCGTGATATATTGCAAGAAGTTGCTACTAAGGTAGTTCCAAAGCAAAAGAAATGCAAGAAAGCAAACTGGTTATCTGAAGAGGCTTTGCAAATAGCTGAGGAAAGGAGGATGGCAAAAGGTATGGGGGAAAGAGAAAGATACAAAGTTCTCAATGCGGATTTTCAGAAAACAGCAAGGAGAGGCAAGAATGCCTCCCTGAACATACAGTGCCAAGCAGTTGAGGACAACAGCCATTTAAGGAACACAAGAGCTCTGTATAAGACAATCAAAGATATCAAAGGAAGCTTCTGTGCTAAGCTGGGCGTGATAAAGGACAAACGAGGCAAGGACCTCACTGAAGCCTCAGAGATAAAAAGAGGTGGCAGGAATACACAGAAGAACTGTACAAGAAGGACCCGAATGTGCGAACCCAACATAAGACGGTTGTGATTACTGATCTCGAGCCAGGCATCCTGAAGAGTGAAGTTGAATGGGCCTTAGCCAGCCTTGCTAAAAACTAGCGGAATTGATGGCATTCCAGCTGAGTTGCTTCAAAACCTCAACCATGACGCTGTTAACACTCTGCATACATTATGTCAGAAGATTTGGACAACCCTGCAGTGGCCACAGGATTGGAGGAGGTCAGTTTACATCCCCATCCTAAAGAAAGGCAGTGCCAAAGATTGTTCGAACTACCGCACGATCGCGCTTATTTCGCATGCTAGCAAGGTGATTTTGAAAATCCTCCAAGGTAGGCTGCAGCAGTATGTGGATCGGGAGCTTCCAGACGTGCAAGCTGGGTTTCGCAAGGGCAGAGGAACTAGAGACCAAATTGCCAACCTTCGCTGGATCATGGAAAAGGCAAGAGAGGTCCAGGTACCCATCTACTTCTGCTTTATTGATTATGCGAAAGCATTTGACTGCGTAGATCACTGCAGATTGTGGCAAGCTCTCCAAGAGATGGGAGTGCCAATTCACCTCATCTGTCTCCTCAGGAACCTGTATGAAGGGCAAGAGGCCACAGTCAGAACCGGGCATGGTCTTACTGATTGGTTTCCGATTGAGAAAGGAGTGAGGCAAGGCTACATACTGTCGCCCTGCTTATTTAACCTATATGCAGAGTGCATCATGAGCAAGGCCGGTCTGAACGAGTCTTCAGCTGGAGTGAAGATTGCTGGAAAACGTAACAACCTTAGATATGCGGATGATACCACTTTAATGGCAGAAAGTGAAGTGGAACTCAAGAGACTTCTGATGAGCGTACAAGAAGAGAGTGAGAAGTTTGGGCTTAAACTGAACATTAAAAAGACAAAGATCATGGCGTCTTGCCCTATCAAGTCCTGGAGCATCAAGGAACAACGAGTGGAAGTTGTGACAGCTTTTCTCTTCTTGGGTTCCAAGATTACCCTGGAAGGAGACTGCAGTCATGAAATTAGGTGACGCCTGCTTCGGGGAAAGAGAGCCATGGTTAGCCTTGGCCGCCTAGTAAACAGCAGAGACATTAGTCTGCCAACAAAGATCCGTATAACTCGTGCTATGGGCTTTCCGGTTGTGATGTATGGATGCGAGAGTTGGACTGTGAGGAGGGCTGACCGCCGAAGAATTGACGCGTTTGAATGGTGGTGCTGGCGGAGACTCTTGAGAGTTCCTTGGACTGCCAGAAGGTCAAATCAGTCGATATTGTCGACCATAAACCCCAACTGCTCATTGGAGGGACAAATTCTAAAGTTAAAGCTCAGCTACTTTGGTCATCTGATGAGAAGAGAGTAGTCGCTGGAGAAAGATTGGATGTTGGGAAAGGTCGAGGGTCGCCGGAGAAGGGGTAGGCAGCGAACGCGATGGTTAGATGGCATCCTCGAGGCACTGCAGATGAAGTTATGTGATGTTAGGAAGATAGTGAGAGACCGGAAAGCGTGCCGTGACATGGTCCATAGGGTCACGAAGAGTCGAACACGACTGAACGACTGAACTGAACTGTACTAGCTTCTAAGCAGAATGTAAGTACATGATTTTCAAAATATGATTCGGTCTCTCTAACTTGCAGTGAAAGCTTGCCACATGTCGAGCTCTTACAAAAGATGGTTCTCATTCAGAAATAATTTGCGGTTTTTATTTTTGGATATCCAGCGATCTTCATTTTAAGTACAGCCACGCTTCTTCATTCTAAAGAAACAAAGTACGCGGTGAAATGATTAGGAAAGAGATTTCACCAAACGTACCATAACACACCATAAAATAGTGATTTTACCAAGGCAGTATATCAACAAATCTGATGTGTAATTAAACTGGTGCGCAATGCCCCTCTATAATATGTTCGTGCTTTTCTGAAAACTTTGTGGAAATGGAAAGTTAGCTTTCCTTTCAACCTGTTCTGTTCAAGTTTTCGTAGCTTGTTCATCTCCAGAAATTAGGTAAGATGCACTCTAGTGGCCCCCCCATCGATGCCTTTAGCCCATACTTTCTAAAGCGTTTAATTTAATCCTCCAAAGTGGAGACGGCGTGAAAATTACGTTGAAATAATTATGTAATTTAGGTGCAATGCCCATTCCACAGCACAGCAGTTCACGACCGTTGTATACTACGGTTTACGACTCGTAGGCACATCAAGCAACAGTAGCGAGGTAAACCTGCCCTTTACATTTTTATCGAGGAAATTAGGGCATGCTATTTGGACATGCTATTTTGCTGACGTCGGACGTCCGTATTTGATCGATCATGAATCAACTTTGATACTTTTGTTTTATTACAGAATTATTGCGCACAAAAATAAAGTCATACATTTACCTCTTCTGGAGCATGCGCCATGCGTTTTTTTGTTTCGTAATTCTCTACGAACTTGGCTGCCTCCCGGCGTATCCTACTGACATATCTCGATTATGACATGCGCCATTAGGACATAGAATGCTAATGAAGATGTTGCTACAGAAAGTGCAGATGTTTCATCGCGTTCTCCGAGAATGAATAATTAAAAAAAATAGTCCAGTGCTGCGCTTGGAGCAGTGTCCGTCTTTTGAATCATATTTTAGGATGGCCATGCGACAAGTAATAAATTGGGCGAGTATTCCTTTGTTAGAGGCTGCATGGACTCACGTTTAATTTTCATGACACATTTAGATGCAATTGTTAACGATGAAGTCTTACTAGCCCCATTTGAAGAAATTTCGATGGTGATCATTGCTGTATTGAGGTCAATCGATGGTCCAAAATTATGGCGTACCAGCAGCCCTCGTTCAGACACCCAAGTGGCGAGTGGGATGTTGTCATGCAGAATGTGTACTCTAGTGAAAAGGAGCCATTCGCACAACTGGCGAGGGCTCCCTACTCTCAGCCCTGATTGACGAGTAGGAGCCACTTCCTCTCATAACCCTCTCTATTTTAGCTATAAACTCAAGAACATATGAATATTTGTTTCAGGAAAAAAAAAAAGGCGCAGTAGCTTAAACTTCTCGGTGCACACCTGAATCGCACGTAAGGCAAAAGACGAATGTGGAAAGGAATAAAAAGTGCCGCAAGAATGAAATACGGATTGATTTCCACCTTCTGGGTATTGTCACCTAGCACATGAAAGCCTTTTGCGTTTTGTCCCCATCAAATGCTGGTCGCCGAAGCCGAGTTCAAGTTCGGGTACTTCTTTCTGCCCTGTAGCCTAGCGCCATATACTGAGCTGCAGCACTTTAGAGCTCCATTCTTTCTCCTAAATATCATGCTAGCAGTGAAATGCTTTCTGTATTTATCCATATGTCATCTTGAATGTTTTACGTTTTGGTGTCTTGCCAAGAAATAGAATTTCTACGTAAAATCTTGTACACAGAAAAACTAAGCTCCCCGAAAGCCTATATATTCACCGGAATATCAGGTCTTTATCACAGTTCTTGAAAAAAATCTGCCAGAAGTCTCTCCACAGAATGCATACGGCATTAAGGGCAAATTTATTTATTACTGCTGCTTGGTAAGCATTATAACACAAGGATATGAAGCTCTCTTGTGCTCCAAGTCAGGTTTGAATATCCTTTTATAAAGTGTCTCGACTCACCATTTTTGGTGTTTTCCTAGCCTAGTCTCAGCATAAATGAAAGGATTATAAGATAAGTTAAACACTGAGTTAAGAACTGTCACTCGTGCATTCATAATCTGACAAATTGTTTGCTAAGAAAGAATGCATAATTTTGCATTTTCTGCTCGCACTAACAAGGACCTACCATAGAATAGATTATTGTGAAAAAAGAGGTGTATTGTGATTAAAATAAATTAGGAAAAATTAGCAGCACTAAGGCACATTACCGACATGGTGTCTTATGCAACAAAGCATGGTTAAAGATGCAATCTTCAGGATAATCAATGAGTTGGTGGAGCGGAAAAAGAAATTGTCAACTGTGCAAAAACCAATTCGGTACTTTTAGAGTAATACTATTAGACACGCAACGACTTAGAGCACGATCCTCTACTGAACTGTGCATGCGCCAAATTGATTTGAGCGTGTCCCATTCATTTTCAGCACAAACTCTAATGCGAACGCGAATCGCGTAGTACGCACTGGTCAAAACGTCACGGACAAAATGAGCCAGCGCTAGGAAAGGAAAGACTGAACATGACTGGCCGACGATCATAAATATGAATTGGCGTCTGAGCAAGATCACAACATCCATTAGTGACACATGCGTTGAACGGAACTGCGGCACATATCATATGCGCTGTATAGCCTGCTTGCAGATGAACCACGACCCCATATCCAGCAGAAACGCGACCCATGCATGAGCTCGTGCGCATCAAGAAGCGCAAAATGCTGAACTAGGGGCTGCAGTTCACGTGAGTTCCAAGTCGGTCGCCCTTGACCAGGGCCTTGAACATCTACGTATCAGTCTATAGCACAATTAAAATCGCCCACTGTTATTACATGGCGGCCGTCTAAAAAGTAAACATCCATCCTTTTAAAGAAGTTATTACTAAGGCTGGAGTCCACAATGACGGGTGCAATGACGGCCTAGAACAGATAGAAATCCCCCCCCCCCCCACCGTATCCTCCTGTTGTTGTGGCTGTAGAAAGGAAAAGAAAATGCACAGGCCTGCCACTCTCTGTGTATCTGAGCCACCTCCGCTGCTTAGTGTGGACAGAAAATAGAGAAGAAAGAAAAAAAGAGAGAGAAAGACCCGCGCGCAACAGCCCTCGTCCACCACCTATGTGGCGGCGCGTGCAATTACGGCCTGCAACTGATAAAAATTCGGTGTCTGGCTAGCCCCCACCGCAAGCGGCGTTGACCTACCGTCCGAACCCCGTAGGGCCAGGAACAGCCACCCCACCCTGTTCTTGTTGTGGCTGTAGGAAGAAGGAAAGCAAATGCACGGGCCTGCTATTGCCTCTGTAGCTGAGCCACCTCCGCTGCCTGATTTATTTATTTAGAGGCAGGGAAAGGCGCAGTAACTGTCTTGTTTTCTGTGGACACCGCAACCGCGCCGTAAGGGAAGGGAGGAAGATGGGAGTGAAAGGAGAAAGAGAGAAAGAGTGGAGGGCTACGGAGTAATTTCGACCGCCTGGGGATCTTCAACGTGCGCTGACATCGCACAGCACACGGACACGGACTCCTCTTCGTTTCACCTCCATCGAAACAGCGGACAGAAGAGAAAATAGAGAAGAAAAAAAAAAGAGAGAGAAAGACGCGCGCCGCAACAGCCCTCGTCCACCACCTATGTGGTGGCGGGTACAATTACGGCCTGCAACTGATAAAAATTCGGTGGCTGGCTAGCCCCCACCGCAAGCGGCGTTGACCTACCGTCCGAACCCCGTAGGGCCAGGAACAGCCACCCCACCCTGTTCTGGTTGTGGAAGTAGGAAGAAGGAAAAGAAAAAATTGGAGGCTTATCAAGGTTAAGCCCAGTGGATGCGAATAATGTTAAGCAGCTGCCTCAGTGTGGATGGGGCTAAGTAACGGAGACGTGGTTTTAGGTTAATCGTCGTAGGCATCTTGACCGCATACACGCCCGGCGCAAAGACGCTGACGCGGTTGCGGGCACAGAGACTGACGCGACGGCGGGCGCGCGCCGCTTCATCCCTGGAGTGACGTCACATATCACGTGATGCAGCGATGGTGGCGCCGCCGCCGCTTCGCGCGCGATGGCGCAATATGAGGCAACACCACCGTCATCACGTGACGTCACATCATGTGATCTCACTTCAAGGTCAATGGTGGCCACCGCCGGGAGACGACCGACGGCGCGATATGAGGCCCATCTGCAGCCGGTGTGACGTCATCACGTGACTTCAGGGTCAATGGTGGCCACCGCCGGGCGTCGCGCGAAGGCCCGGAACCTACGTTAATATGCTTCGCATAAAATGCACGGGCCTGCTACTGGCTGTGTAGCTGAGCCACCTCCACTGCCTCGAGCGGACCAAAACAACAACGCACAGACTGATTCATATTTATAAGAAGGGAAAGGCGCGGTAACTGTCTTGCTTGTGTTCTGTGGATGCCTCAACCACGCAGCAAGGGAAGGGAGGAAGGTGGGAGTAAATGGAAAGAGAAAAAGAGTAGCCGTAGTGGAGAGCTGCGGAATCATTTCGACCACCTGGGGATCTTTAACGTGCGCTGACATCGCACAGCACACGGACGGCTCTTCGTTACGCCTCCATCGAAACGCAGCCGCCGTGGTCGGGTTCGAACCCGGGTACTCCGGCACAGTAGTCGGGCGTCTTACCACTGCACCACCCCGGCGGGGTCCTCGGGCGGACAGATAAAGTAAAGAAAGAAAAAGAAGAGGGAGAGAAAGAGGCGCGCCGCAACAGCCGTCGTCCATCATCTAAGCGGTGGCAGGTGCAATGACGGCCTACAACAGATAAAAATTCGGTGGCTGGCTAGTCCCCGTAGCAAGGGGACAGGTAGGGCACCGCCGCTTGCGGCGGGGGCTAGCCTCCCAGCGAATTTTTATCTGTTGTAGACCGTCATTGCACTCACCACAGCTTCGGGGGTTGACGAAGACTGTTGTTGCGGCGCGCGTCTTTCTCCCCTTCTTCCTTTTCTATCTTCTCTATTTTCTCTTCTGTCTGCACGAAGCAGCGGAGGTGGCTCGGCTACAGAGCCAGTAGCGGGCCCGTGCATTTGCTTTTCCTTCTTACAGCCACAACAACAACAACCGGCGCAAGCAGTGTTGACCTACCGCCTCAGCCCAGTCAGCCCCGCGGGGCCAGGAACAGCCACCCTTCACCACCTCCCCTCTCCGCCACCCCACACTGTTGTGGCTGTAGGAACATGGAAAAGAAAATGCACTGGACTGCTACTGGCTCTGTAGCTGAGCCACCTGTGCCTCAGGCGGACAGAAGAGAAAATAAAGGAAAAAGAAGAGGGAGAGAACCCTGTACGCCGCAACAACATCCGTCGTCCACCACAAAAGCAGTGACGGGTGCAATGACTGCCTACAATCGATAAAATTCGGTGGCTGGCTAGCCCCCGCCGCAAGGGGCGTTGACGTACCGTCCCAGCCTCGTAGGGCCATGATCTGCCACCGTTCACCCTCCCCACCCCAACCTCTCGTGAACATCCGTCGTCCACCACAAATGCAGTGGCGGGTGCAATGACGGCCTAAAATAGATAAAAGTCGGTGGCTGGCTGGCCCCCGCCGCAAGCGGCGTTGACGTACCGTCCCAGCCTCGTAGGGCCATGAACTGCCACCGTTCACCCTCTCCACCGCAACCTCTCGTGTTGGTGTATATAGCTGTCTAGCTGACATCGATGTTACATCCTTTAGTGCCAATATTTGTGCACAATTTGTGGTCTTCCCATTTGACGTGAAAGGTTCTGGTTGATTCGAAACAATAAGGCGTATCACGAAGCACAAAACTGCTAACTCAGTCACAGCCTAGTCTTTGGAAGGGATTCGCTCCAGAGACCTTTGTTCTTCGAAAGCATGCTCCTTTGCATCTTAAAACGGTCATTGCGGCCCAATTGTTAGTCATAGTGTCTTAGGGATAGAGTCAAACGAATCGTCGTTTTGCGCTTATTCATTGCAATCCAAATTTGGCATATAGCGCACATTTCGGATGTAACGGGCTATACCGGATAGAGCGAAGGTGGATATATACCACATGACCCGGATATAACAAAGTTGGTATGCGAGATTATTGCAGAGTATTTTCTCTAGAAGGCGCTATTTGTATTTCACAGATGGCGCTGCGCACAGTCTGCCCCTGCCGGGGGTATTAAATGCCAGCTCTCGGCGCTTCTCGGTGCCGCGAGATGATAGGAGAGCTAGGCATTCATACCAACTATTGCTTCAAGAGAAGGGTCTTTCTGTGTACCGAGAACAGAGCCATGGTCGACCGGCCGCCGAAACAAAAGGGGAGAGCTCGCCTCGAGAAGCAGGGTGTGAGACAACGGGAAAGAAGAAAACGAACTAACACTACGATGATCCCTCGCTACCTCAGCGTCGGGCTTATTTTTTTTGCTTGGCTATGTCTTCGGAAGGGCATTTCAACACTCTTGAGAAGCCTGGGAACTCATTGACAGTCTCAGGCTTGCCCTGCATTCGATAAGAATGGGACCTACATCAGATCGTACTTAATATGTCCCGTACATTCTCTGCCGCTCTATAATGACTGCGCTGCGAGCATCCAATGGAAAAGTATTATTCTTGAGTGAATGCTAGAATTTTGATAGTGCCGGGAGTGAGATGAGGAAGCCAATCGAATTGCAACTGTGGAACTAAATTGGACATGTATGACTCCATACCATAGGCAGCCGAGCAGGCCCAATCCTAGGAAGACGTCACATGTGGCAGCAACGATGTTTGTGATAAAGATATAAATACTGAAACCTATAGTTCATAGAAGATACCCTATTACTTCGATTTTGTCGATGATATTTTAGGACATTTAGAGTTTTGCCATTGAAGCGTCCCAAATACCCCTTCAAATTGAAACGAAGCTTGGTAATCGTTGTATGTCCGTTCAAATTCTCATTAATGGTCCTTTTCCGATCACTGCTCACAATTTAAATTGCAAAATGAAACATTTCGCACCTGCTAAGTACTAACCGCTTCTATAATATATAAACACCTAACTCTGTGCAGTATTTAATAAGTTTTATTGAAAAAAATATTGAAATCAGGTTTTTCTTCTTGCAGGGACTGGCGAAGTGTGCGCGCGATAATACTGTTCTGTGCAGCTCCTTTGCTGGGCATAGGCAGCCCGCGTCTGCAATGATTTCCCTGTAGCGTTTACAGCTCAGCAGCGACCAAGGAAACGGTGTTATTGGTAGCGGCTGAAGAATGATCATAGTTTATATGTCATATTCCGGACCTTTCTGATCAAGAGTGATAATGGCAGAATGCCTAAGGCCTCTCATCTGAGGATGCACAGCAAAAGTGCCAATAATTTTTCTGATAGTGATCTATAGTGAGGTACGACGCCAGTTTTCAGTAGGACAAATGTATAAGTACCAACAAGACCATGTTTGTTGCTGACCGTAGGCCACCTGCTAATACCAGGAGAGAGAGAGAGAGAGAGAACTTTATAAAATGCAAAAAAAGAAAAATAATCTAGAGCTCCAGTGGTTGGGTCCTCAGTCCAGGACTCCCGCGGTCTTTGCTGCCCTGCTGGCCCGTTCAATCAGCCAATACCAGGAAATTCTCTTGTATTTTCAGTTATTAGTCCCTCTAAAGGTCCTCAGGAAGATAGTGCTCCCATGGTTCTTTTCACCACTGCTGGGTCCTGATTATCAACTTGAACAAATATGCACGAACGTATATGGCGAATCACCAGCTCGGGGAGCACACTGCTGAAACCAATGAGGCGGAAGTAAATCCTCGGCGCGCGGCCACTTTTCAAAGAAGGTTAAAATCGAGTCTGCCTTTGCACTATGATGTGTCAGTGCAGTTATAGTACACTAGCCGACCAAAATTTTACCTTGCCTTCAGGATGACGCCGGTGATTGCTTGAGGCTGTTTCGGACTTCTAAACCGAGTATGGTGAAGCTCGTTGCTGTAAGCCTTTGAAGAAAACAGGGATTGCACCCGCTGATTGTGGATGCTGAAGGCATGCAGAAGTCGGAAAAAGTATTTTACTGCAACAATACTGAGGTAGAAAAATACATATATTGGCTGCCAGGCTCAAGAATATTAGGCAAGAAGCGCCCGAAATTGTCATTAAACAGCGATTATGAGGGAACTGCGTGAGTGCTAGCTTTAGAAGCGTTGACTGTAGCTCCCTATGCCCTGTTTTCATTATCTTAATTCTGAAGCAACTGCAAAGAAATGATGACGTATTGCAGCAAACGTCTTGTTTGCAGTGACGAAAAATTTTGTGAGGGCCACTATATCAAAGCCAAGTATCGGGAACCGAAATTATGTGTATAGATTTTGTACTGCGAAGTGTCATTCCAGAACTGAGCAGATTTATTATACAACATTTTCATATGTCTTATTACTGCTTGATGTATTACAGTGAGCCATGATATTTACAATTCCGAGAAATTTATTGCTCTGCCTCTAAGAGGCATTATTTACTCTATATTTCCCATAACAGAGACACGAACTGCATATAAACGTGATTCTACATGCACATTTGCTCTTTTCAAACCTCGCCGCTTCTCAGGGGCTGAATCTAGGGTGGGCTTAATTTGTTTCCAAAATGAAGAGCAATCTCGTGGTATTGCTTATAGCAGTTCACTGCTTTGTGCTGGTGTAAGTTAAAAGTTGATACTTTCCTTCTTAAAAAGGGAGCTGTGGGTTCATGCTTATACTGAAGTGAGAAATATTCCAAATTATTTATAAAATTATTTTATGGGTTCTTGTTTAAATACTCCGAAGCAAATTTTACCTCCTTTGTTTTATAGGAGTGCACCTCCACCCAGAGTCCCTAAAGCACTGAAGGAAAACATTTGTCCAGCAGCGGTACGTACACTACCTTTAACATTGTTGCAAAGAAGATAGGCAGTGGCGGGAGAGGAGCCCTCGTGCTAGGCCAGAAATCATCGTTCACTCTGTCGCTATGTTGTGCCGTCTTCTTGCCTTTCGCCACGTAAAATATTCATCGAGGTGCGCGGAAAGTCATCCCCATCCTCGCCTTGAAGCATCGACGCCATCCGTACGCCGGGACCATCGACCGAGAGCCCTGGGATATCGCCGTGCAACTTCGCCCCAGCCACTCCTGCCAGCCCGGATCTCAAGACGATAAGGCGCACACACGAACTGTCCCGGGACCAGATCAGAGCAAAGATCCAATGGACCCAAAGAACCGAAAGACACGAACACGAAACCCCTCCACGCCCAGCCGCCCGACGCTACCTCGAGCCATCGGTCCAACGCATGTTTTGCTGGTCGATGGCTGAAGAGCTCCAGGGAAGACGGATCACCCAAGCATCATTGTGGGCATCGTCATCATGGTGGCAAGCGAATCATTATCTTCTATCGTTTCTTCAACATCCTTACCGTCATGACACCACCCACTTTCCCAAACCGATCGAGACAATCGCTCGGTGGCCCATTGAAGTGTTGCGAAGAATACCGGCAGTGGCGCGAGAGGAGCCCTTGCGCGAGGCCATCACCAAATCATCGTTCACATTGTCACCATGTTGTGCCGTCTTCTTGCTTGTCGCAACCTAACAATATATCCACAACAGACTGCGTCCAAAATCGGAGTGTCTGTTAGCGAGAGCCCTGATGACAACTCCATAGAATGCTTACAAAAGGTGAAAGATGGGGATTTCTTGATAAACAAAAGCTGAAAGTAATCACTTGTTAAAATTGGACAAAAGCAATCTGTGCAGAATATTCTAAAACTAGCCGTCTTGAGTGAGTTTTCATGTACCAAGAGTAAATTGAAGGCTAAGCCACATTTTTATTTTCAGGATTTATGTTATGCAGCTTAGTTTGCGAAAATGGAGTGTTGGTCGAGAAGTCTGTGAATGCTCTTTGCGGTTACTGATATTTCTCAATTCAAAAAGCAATATGAAACAGTACTGAAAATAAGTCGTGTACCTTCGAACGTTGCTGTATGGCTGCATTTCTGCTCATTTATTCCTCTTAATATAAGGGGCATCTGTATAACACACATGGTCTAAAATAATAAATTTTTGTATAAGCCCTCTGCTTCATTCAGTTACCGTCACCTTCACAACCGAACGTCGTACACGTGGTGTGCGATGAGAGCCTCTACCAGAGACCAAAATGTCCTGTCATTTATAATCTCTTGACCCCCGCTCTCTTGCTTTCCAATCTCAACATCTATCCCGCCGAGTATATGCAGCTTCCCTAGAAATCACAAAAGAGTGATAAACGTTAGATTCCTAGGCAATTTTTTAACTAGAGGGCAAGTAGTCGTCCAGCAACGTGTACTTGTGTACCACACTAGGTGTTCATGTTATAGCTTATTCCCATTCTGGATTTGATTTGCGATATTATCTCGATTTGTCTTGATTAAACCATAATTTCTAAATACACCTAAATGTTATCGCTGCGATAATTCTTCATGTAAATTAATAAGCACTATATAAATTGCTTTTAAGACTGAGCGATCTACCAAGTTTACTACCTCGTATGTGATTATAAGAGGGCTTAGTGGCGCCTTTTTCTCGCACTTATTAAGGCTAGTTTCCTTTTTCACTATGATCTTTGCTTCGAACATTATTTTCAAACGCTAACCTAGCCGCAGAAATAGGAACTGCAGACTGAAAACTGCCACGCCTACCAATCTTGATGTCCTCAATGCTTGCCTATTTTACATAGCATTATGTATTTTTGACCCTAAAAAGATATACTTTCTAGTTGATATCAGAAAGTCTGCTTCATGCATTAAAACCATGGCGACAAGTTTTTTTTCATGCTTATTCGATGTGATCGCAATACCTGCTCCTTGTCTCTCCTAGGTAATATTTTGTCCAGCTGTCAGCTATGAGTGACGCCGTTCACACCTTCCAAAGAGTTATTCGTAGCTGCATCTGATTGAAGTTTTTGCAATGCGGAGGTTCCCTCAGAATATAGCATGCGCCTGCTTCAACAATTTATTGCACCATTAGGACGGGCCGAAATCGGTAGCATTCAACAAATCGCCCGAGAACTAGCTATCGAAGAGATTGAAAGTTCATTACCACGTTGCTGCCAACATGGGTATTATACGCAATGCAGTATCTAGTGCAATATAAAAGGCGATAAGGCGCAGATAAATAATTGCAGCTTCATAAAGGTCGACGAATATGGCTACAAAATGTGTGAATTTGCCTCACGATCTAGGTTACTGTGCATGGCCTTATACGACAATCACAGCTGAGACAGTACAAACCATCATTAGGTAGAATACAGTTAGATGCACAGAAAACGCTTCAATATTATATTGTTTCATTCTGCCAGTGCTCGCCTTTGTAGTGCAAAGCTTTTTAGGTCGTTAGTGTTTCGTAGTCATTATATATACGGATATCAAGTTGTCTAAACTAAGCATTTATTTCTTATTACGGGAGCAAAATATTGTAAGCAGTAAAATGAACATATGTTATAAGCTAAAGAGTTTGGTAGAAAAAAGAACGAAGCTTAACATGATTAATAACGATATTATTATTATTATTATTATTATTATTATTATTATTATTATTATTATTATTATTATTATTATTATTAATATTATATATACTCGATTGCCGAAGCCTAGGCTCCGGCTATCAGATGTTAGCGACCTGTGGCCCCGGACCCGTATTTATCAGGCATCGGGGAATCACAAAGGCGGCAAACCATTGTCTTTCGCCTTCGTCCTGTCCTCCGTCCTGTCACGCCTATCGTCACGCTATGGTCTCATACACATCGACAAAATTCCTCGTTCACGATCAGATCAGGATGACCGCTCGGCGGTCCCAGGTAATCTCACGGACGAGGAAGAAGCCGGCAGTGGTGCGGCCAGCAGCACTTGCACTATACCCGCCGCGATTCCTTAAATCATCTCACATTTATCGACCATCTTCTCTTTGTTCCCCTGTTGTATCTGATTTGTCGCCCCTTCACCATATATTTCTTCGCTATTGCGCTCCTCCTTGCTCTGCGTATGAACAGCAGAGCTCAGGGTCATCGCAACGCTTCCTTAAAAAATTACTTAAAACTAAGATTTAGTTACCAGTAAAATTGTGTTGTAGCTTAATTGTTCACCGTTTTTCAAGCTTCGTTACGCGTTATTTCTTTTAGTTTCGAGCCAGAGTTCCGGGTTCAGCAAAACCTACGTCCTCGGTAGCAGAGCATGAGCAAACATCTAGCACTATCACAATTGCCAAAGCCGTTAATTTTAACCTGTTAAAATGGTTTCAATGCACAATATAGTGCACATAGAACATTAGCTGAAACCTTGGGAGCAGGTATCAAGGTCCAGTACGCAACAAGTTGTAACCATTGGCGCCGCAGCCGTGATCTCACAACACGAAACAGGAAGCCCTAACACTATAATTAAAAAAGATAATTATTGACGCTACTTCAGTTCCTGTTGAGTACATTTTTTTTACCATTGCATTTATTTCATTGAAACAATGTTCTATGTAAAATAACCTGTGTAAATGTTATTAGAAATAAGAACTTCTCAACACGATGCAAATTAGGACGCACCTAGTTAAAAAAGCTGCAACAAGAGGCAATTTAGATCACATCAATAAGAGTGAGTGCAATTCCGGTTCGAACTCGGATGGTGCATACAATTTTCTTAAATGAACAATCATTAGCCGGTAACTGCTTTTAGAGAAACACCGGATTGACAATGTCATTGTTGAAAGAGAATTACCGTTGTGGTGTAATGACTGTTGTTTAAAACTTTGAATCACGTGGAATGTAGGTCGATTCACGCCGGTGGTGCAATTTTCTTTCTCGTCAACTTCTTTTTTTACTTTCGCAGAATTTTTTATGTACGTGAAGCACTTCCTTGCTTTTTAGTTTTCAGCTTGGCTGAGGCGCTTCTCCTCCGAGAAACCAATGCCAGCAGCGTGTAGTGTGCCAGTTTGCAGCGGCCCTATATACCCAGTCTCCAACGGCATACTGGGCACATAATACGGTAAAACTCTGGGACGCTATAACTTAGCCGCACTAGTTTCACAATACGCTACAGTGCGTGTCTAACGCCCTTCAATCATGAATAGCTTCGATTGAGGCATACATTACAAAACCTGCCCTTTTATCCTTCCCTGGGCTGTTATTTCACTTCAAATAATGGCTTTAAAAGCTGCGAAGAAAGGTGGATGATTGTGAAAAAAGGTGGTCATATATTTTGGGCTTTTTCCACTGAATGCATTAAAAGATCTCTCCTGCTAGAAACAACAGTGTCTCATTGTTTCGTTATTTTGTGCCTACATCCTTGTTATTGAATCGATATCGTCCATCTGTACAGCAAAAGGCTTTCCATATTTTTTCTTGTTTTATCACCCCACGTTTATGACTGGTTTATCGCACATATGTGCGCATTCTCTTTTATTTCTGCCTGAAATGAGACCTCATTAGGATATGAAAATTTCAAGCTTTAAAATATGCGCACTGTCCACACATGTAAAAGGGGTATATCCTTTATGAGAAAATCATTTTCTGTTTTTCTAATGCCCTGCTGGAAGTTGGGGACAGGAGTGTTATAGTGGATGCACATGCCATCGAAGAATGCGGCCAAGCCAGGGACCACTCTTCTGCGTCAGCAGCTTTATTGTGCTTCCAGCTGGGTTCATGTAGCCGTGACCATGAAGTGCGTCCTTAAATAAAATATACGCGCTTTGCAAAAGTTAACCACACGAAGCACAGGTGCTGCGGTCTTCGAAAAAGACCAAGCTTTTTGTTGGACAGGAAACGTGCAGGAGATTTAAAGCAGCGTATCAGGCAACAACCCCGTCTCCTTTTTCCTGCACATAAGCACAAATGTTGTTTTGCAATTTATGCGCATTGCCTACCTAACTATTCGCCATTGTCACCGACATTGAGCCGTCTGACGGCCGAGACGAGAAGCGCCACTATGGTGGTCGCTGTACACATCGCGTTTAAGTGTGTGCATTTTGTCGTAATTCTTGCTTAGGCTGGTGTTTTGTCCTCTTTTTCTTGATGTGAATACAAAATACCGCACCACCGTTGTGTGCCATATCTCACAGTGCATACGCCCCATTTCTGTTCAGAACATAAATCTGCATTCATTTCCGAATGAGCCTCGTTTTAAGAAGGAATGAACAGTGAAGCTACGAATCAGCATTTCTGCATGCTCCAGCCAAGCTACTTTTTTGAACAAAGCGGCAGCCTCCCAGGTCTGTTAGTAGGGGTTCTCGAATACTTTAAAAAGTTAGTGTCAGTAAAGGGAATTTCAACGAATGCTTTTCATGAACTGCCGGCTTGGTTTAAAGCCTTATGTAACAGCGTCCTCATGAGAATGTGGCTTTCTGTACACCGAGGGCCTTTTTGTACGTCTGGAACATAAACTAAAGTTCGAATACAGCTATCATCGTTGGGATGCCCCACCGCGGTAACCCTGCCAACGGAGGCTGTTTCGATGGAGGAGAAACGGAGTGGCGTCCATGTGCAGTGCGATATAAGTGCACGATAATTATCCCGATGAGGTTGAAATTACTCCGTAGCCTTAACACTATGAGACCTCTTGATCTCCTACAACTTTCAATCCCACTTTCTACCCTTCCCCTTTAGGGAGCGGGTAAGGTGTCAACGGCAGTGTGTGACTGATATCGCGCCGTTCGGTTCCTCTAAAGCAATTATAATAATTGGTTTGGTTTGTAGGGTTTAACATCCTCAAGAGAGACTCAGGCTATGAGGGATACTGTAGTGGAGAACGCCGAAAATTTTGACCACCTGGTGTACTTTAACGTGTACTGACATCCCACAGCACACGGCCTCCATACCGTTTCGCCTCCATCGAAGCGCAGCCGCCGGCAGTCGGGATATATTAATAACTATTGTCAAAAGTTGAAGTTTATTGGTCATCTTGTGAGTGCCGCAGGCGTTAGGCCAGACCCCGACAAAACTGCCGCTGTCGCAAAATTTCCCGTTCCTACCACGAAGAGGAGTTTAAAACATTTCCTGGGTTTGTGTGCGTACTACCGCCGCTTCATCGCCGATTTTTCCAAGATAGCCGCACCCCTCACCCGCCTCACGCGGGTTGATACACAGTTCGTGTGGGCCGCCGAGCAACAGGAGGCTTTTGTGGAGCTACGCAGACGACTGCAAACTACCCCTGTTCTTGCGCACTTTGATGAAGACGCTGCCACCGAAATCCACACCGACGCCAGCAACATCGGCCTTGGCGCTGTACTCGTTCAACACCAAGCTGGCGTGGAAAGGGTCATTGCGTATGCCAGCCGCACGCTCTCCCGCGCAGAAACAAATTATTCCACTACGGAAAAGGAATGCCTCGCAGTTGTGTGGGCAACTATGAAATTTAGGCCCTACCTCTATGGCCGCGCGTTTAAAGTCGTTACTGACCACCATTCTTTGTGCTGGCTGGCCAATCTCCGTGACCCATCGGGGCGCCTAGCACGATGGAGCCTTCGCCTCCAAGAATTTGTTTACTCCATTGTGTACAAATCTGGTCAGAAGCACGAAGATGCTGATGCGCTCTCGCGGGCACCCGTCGGATTTGTCGATAACGCCACGGATGACAGAGGTTTTCTTGGACTACTGAATGCCTCAGACATAATGACCCGACAGCGAGCTGACCCAGACCTTCGACCTGTCATTGACCATCTGGAGGGTCGCGCTGCTGACGTCCCCCGCCAGTTCGGAAGGCACCTGTCTGCATTCTGTCTTCGGAATGGCGTTTTATTCAAGAAAAACTCCAGCACTGTTGATCGAGCGCACCTCCTTCTCGTGCCGGCCGACCTTCGCGACGATATCCTTTTTGCTTGCCACGATGCGCCCACCTCCGGCCACTTGGGCTTTGTACGCACACTCGCTCGAGTTCGTCAAGCCTGTTATTGGCCTAAACTTTCTGACGCCGTGCATCGCTACGTCAGAGGCTGCCGCGAGTGTCAACGTCGAAAGGTACCTCCTCTCAAACCCGCGGGTTTGCTCCAACCTATTATTCCACCTCGGACGCCGTTTGACCAAGTCGGCATCGACCTACTGGGCCCATTTCCGCTGTCATCGATGGGTAACAAATGGATTATAGTCGCGACCGACTATCTCACACTTTATGCGGAAACCAAGGCAGTGCAGCGGGGCACATCAATTGAGATCGCTCAATTCTTTATGCAGCAAATCGTGTTGCGTCCTGGCGCACCGTCCCTAGTCGTAACCGATTGAGGCACCGCGTTTACGGCACAGCTCATGCACGACGTGCTCGAGCTTAGTCATACCAGCCACCGAAAAACTACTGCATATCACCCGCAGACGAATGGCCTCACGGAGAGACTCAACAAAACCATCGCTGACATGATCGCAATGTACATAGACTCGCAGCACAAAAACTGGGATGAAATTCTCCCCTACATCACATATGCCTACAACACGGCCACCCAAGAGACGAAGCGTTTTACACCATTTCGCCTAGTCTACGGACGTGACGTTCAGACGATGTTGGATGCTATGCTTCCGAGCTGCACAGATGATCATCCACTCACGCCAGACGCCGAGCAGTTTGCTCAGCGCGCTGAGGAAGCACGTCAACTTGCCCGCATTCACATCCAGCAACAGCAGGGCACGGATGCACGCCGCTACAACCTCCGTCATCGACACGTCGTCTACCATCCCGGAGAGAAAGTTTGGGTGTGGACCCCGGTGCGTCGGCCCGGCTTGTGTGATAAACTGGTTTCTCGTTACTTCGGACCTTACGAAGTTCTGCGCCGAGTCACGGAAGTAACATACGAAGTCCTCCCAGTGGGTACTGTGCAGCCGTCGCGTCGGCAACCACGCTCCGAGGTCGTGCACGTTGTCCGCATGAAGCCCTATTTCACGCGGTAGTGCCCTATGCGTTTGTTTCGTTGTCGCGTAGGACACCTTACCTCGCGCTCCGTCCTTTATTTCTCTTTTTTAAGAGGGGGAGTAATGCCACCTGGTGTCCCCATGTTCTTGCTGCGTCTGGAAGAAGAGGACACTGAAGTTGACTCGCGTGCTGTGCGCCGAACTTTGCCTGCTGGTACTGGTACAGCTTCGTCCCGTCGTCTGTCACGTCTAGCCCTGTTGTCCGTGACACTATTATTACTGTTTATTTTATCATCGGGAGTTTTCAACAGACGGCTTTAAGACCGATTGTTTAACAGGAATTTCTTCAACAAGGGCATAAGACCAATGAATTTTAATAGTGGCCGCAGTGCTCTCATTCATCTTGAGTTGTGTTGTGTTGGGTTTATACCGCTTTTTGAGCCTAATTACGATACCTGCAACCCTCTCATTAATACTATAGAATTCATCTATATTACCCGCTATACACTTATTGACAAGGAAACCTACTCCTAGTTCTCGCCTCTCCGGTAAACCTCGATAACACAGTACATGGCCATCCTTCAGTATAGTATATGCCGCATTAGGCCTCCTAACCTCACTAAGCCCTTATGACATCCCATTTCATACCCTTTAGTTTCTCTAACAGCACTGCTAAACTAGCTTCACTAGCTAGGCTTCTAGGGCTAAACACTGCCAGGGTCAGTTTCCAATGGCGGCCTGTCCAGTGTAGCCAGAAGTTCTTAGCACTCCCTGCTGTGTCACAGGTCTGACCGCCGCCGTGGTCAGTTGTTCCGCAGCTGCTGGTGACTGAGGGCCGGGGTTTTATGGAACTTCAATTCCAACATTCAACATTCAAATTCAAATTCCAACATTCAAATGACAAAAAGGATTCTGCCACAAGTAAAGTGAAACATGCCAAACGGCGCAGAAAGGCTTCTATCGTGGCAATCTTCTTCGTGCCTTTGATTCAGAACGGATGACATCAAGAAAAAAAAAGCACACATAACACAGTACATGGATGGCCATGTACTGTGTTATCGAGGTTTACCGGAGAGGCGAGAACTAGGAGTAGGTTTCCTTGTCAATAAATATATAGCGGGTAATATAGATGAATTCTATAGTATTAATGAGAGGGTGGCAGTCATCGTAATAAGAATTAATAAGCGGTATATAAACTGAAGGTTGTACAGGCCTGTGCACTTACATGTAGTTATGATGACCAGGCAGTTCAAAGCTTCTACGAAGATGTAGAATCGGCAATGCGAAAAGTAAAGACGCAGTATACTGTACTAATGGGCGACTTCAATGCCAAGGTAGTTAGGGAAAAAGCAGGCAGGAAACCAGGCAGTAGGTGACTATAGCATTGGTTCTAGGAATAGCAGGGGGAGTTACTAGCTGAGTTTTCAGAGCGCAGTAACTTAAGAATCATGAATACCTTCCTCAGCAAACGGAAGAACCGGAAATGGACATAGGAAAGTCCTAACGGGGAGACTAAAAACGAAATTGAGTTCATACTGTGTTGAACCCCCGCCATTATGCAAGATGTAGAGGTAACCGGGAAAGTGCGATGCAGTGACCAAAGGATGGTGAGGTCCCGAATTAGCCTAAATCTGAAGAAGGAACGCAACAGATTAGTAAGAAAAAAGCCATCAACGAATTAGGGGTAAGGGGGAGGGCAGAAGAGTTCAGGAACTCGCTACAGAACAGATATTCAGCTCTAATTAACCGAAGATGGCGACATTACCCTAGAAGCAATGAACAATAAATTCAGAGTTATCATTACTGAGTGCGCTGTAGAAGTAGGCGGTGGGATAGTTAGAGAGGATACCGGAAAGCTGTCTAAGGAGAAAAAAGATTTAATTAAGAAACGCCAGAGTATGAAAGCTTCCAATAGAACAGACCAGATAGGATTGGCCGAGATATCAAAGCTAATCAATCAGCCCAAGATGGTTGATATAAGGAAGTATAACATGGAGAAAATTGAGCATGCTGTAAAGAGCGGGGCAAGCCTTATAGCGGTAAAGAAGAAATTGGGCATAAGCAAAAACCAGATGTATGCGATAAGGGACAAGGCGGGCAACGCATCACGAATATGGACAAGATAGTCAAAGTAGCCGAGGAGGTCTATAGAGATCTCTACCAAAGTAGTCAGCACCGTACTGAGATTGGCGGTAGGGAAAAACAGTCAGACGCTCCACCATTGACGAAGGACGAGGTCAAGAAAGCAATAGAAACTATGAAAAGGGGGAAATCAGCTGAAGAGGATCAGATAACTAGAGGTTTGTTGAAGGACGGGGGGGATATCATGCTAGAAAACTGACCACCCTGTATATACGCAGTGCATGGTGTCATCGACGGTACCGGAACCATGGAAGAATGCAAACATTATCCTCATTCACAACAAAGGGGACTCTAAGGACCTTAAAAATTACAGACCAATCACCTCACTGTCTGTTACGTATAAGGAATTTACTAAAGTAATCGCTAATAGAATCAGGATAACCTTAGACTGCAATCAAGCAAAGCATCAAGCATCAACTACTACTCATAAAGTGCAAGTCATGGTTAACTATCAATAACCAATAATAATGGTTAGATGTTTCGAGACGTCTATCACGTGTGACGTCATCATGACGCCACATGCGGGCATGTTTAATAACCGGAAATGATAATGACGTCGCTTCCTGTCATGACTTCATGACTGGTGATGACGTCCCCAGGAGATGCACGCATAGCTGACCCAACTGCCGTTTCATCCCGGCGTCCGTGCAGCGCCTTTCATTTGGCGCTTCCTCGAACGCCACACCACAGAGCATATATACAGGGACTTGAATATTTGGGGGCTGGGATTTTGGGGGCTGGGATTTAAAAGCCCCTTGATGGATCACTGCCTTGTCGTGGCGGAGGGGCTTGCGAAACTCGATGAAGTCGTGAGCTCTGCTGTGTAGGGCCACCCAAGATAGACAGGTCACGGCAGAGAGTTCTGACAAAATGTGATTCACTGGAGAAGGTAATGGCAACCCACTCCAGTATTTCCTGCCAAGAAAACCCTATGGCCAGTCACAATACCATTAACGATATGGGGCCGGAAGATGAGCCCCCCCAGGTTGGAAGGCGTCCCGCATGTTACTCGGGATGAACAAAGGGCGATTCCTAGTAGCTCCAGGACGAATGAAGCGGCTGGGCTAAAGCCAAAAGGACGCTCAGTTGTGGATGTGTCTGGAAGCTACCGGAAAGTCCGATGTTGCATATCACATAGCAACTTGGAGTGTAAGATCTATGACACAAGGTAAACTGGATGTCGTCAAGCGAGAAATGGACAGATTGAACATTGATATCTTGGGTATCAGCGAGCTCAAGTGGACCGGAATGGGAGAATTTAACTCCGGCGACCATTACGTCTTTTATTGTGGGCACGAATCCAAGAGAAGGAATGGGGTCGCTCTCATAGTAAACAGAAGAATGGGCAAAGCAGTGCTAGGGTACAACCCCAAAAATGACCGAATGATTTCACTTCGGATCCAAGGTCACCCTTTCAACATAACAGTTATTCAAGTCTATGCACCGAGCACTACTGCTGAAGAAGCTGACGTTGAGAGATTTTATGCGGACCTACAATGCCTTTTAGACCGCATCCCATCATCAGACGTCGTTTTTCTCATATGAGACTGGAATGCTAAGGTCGGGAGGGAAGAAATATACGGAATTATAGGCAAGTTCGGTCTTGGCGAGCCAAATGAAGCTGGGCAGACACTAGTAGAGTTTTGTCAAGAAAACAACCTGACCATAGCGAATACTCATTTTCAACAGCACAAGAGGCGCCTGTACACATGGACTTCACCGGAAGGTCTGTACAGGAATCAGATCGATTATATTCTTTGCCGG
The DNA here is from genome assembly GCA_023969395.1 of Amblyomma maculatum. Taxonomy (NCBI): domain Eukaryota; kingdom Metazoa; phylum Arthropoda; class Arachnida; order Ixodida; family Ixodidae; genus Amblyomma; species Amblyomma maculatum. Next base: position 23,883 of record JAJIZL010038806.1, read on the forward strand.
CAGAGATGGAGAAGCGCTATACAAGCAGTAAAAACAAGGCCTGGGGCCGATTGTGGCACCGATCATCCGCTTCTTGTTGCCAAAATTAGGCTTCGATTGAGGAAAAAGCAGAAAAGTAGAAGGCCTTTCAGGTATGATGTGGATCAAATTCCATTAGAATATGCTGTGGAAGTGAGGAATCGATTTCAAGAATTAGATCCAGAAGACAGAGAGCCCGAAGAGATGTGGACTGATGTTCGTGATATAATACAAGAAGTTTCTACTAAGGTAGTTCCAAAGCAAAAGAAATGCAAGAAAGCAAACTGGTAATCTGAAGAGGCTTTGCAAAAAGCCGAGGAAACGAGGATGGCAAAAGGTATGGGGGAAAGAGAAAGATACAAGGTTCTCAATGCGGATTTTCAGAAAATAGCGAGGAGAGACAAGAATGCCTTCCTGAACATACAGTGCCAAGCAGTTGAGGACAACAGCCAATTAAGGAACACAAGAGCTCTGTATAAGACAATCAAAGATATCAAAGGAAGCTTCCGTGCTAAGCTGGGCGTGATAAAGGACAAACGAGGCAAGGACCTCACTGAAGCCTCAGATATAAAGACGAGGTGGCAGGAATACACAGAAGAACTGCACAACAAGGACCCGAATGTGCAAACCCAACATAAGACGGTTGTGATTACTGATCTCGAGCCGTGCATCCTGAAGAGTGAAGTTGAATGGGCCTTAGCCAGCCTTGCTAAGAACAAAGCTAGCGGATTGATGGCATTCCAGCTGAGTTGCTTCAAAACCTCAACCATGACGCTGTTAAAATTCTGCATACAATATGTCAGAAGATTTGGACAACCCAGCAGTGGCCACAGGATTGGAGGAGGTCAGTTTACATCCCCATTCCAAAGACAGGCAGTGCCAAAGATTGTTCCAACTACCGCACGATCGCGCTTATTTCACATGCTAGCAAGGTGATGTTTCGCAAGGGCAGAGGAACTAGAGACCCAATTGCCAATCTTCGCTGGATCATGGAAAAAGCAAGAGAGTTTCAGGTACCCATTTACTTCTGCTTTATTGATTATGCGAAAGCGTTTGACTGCGTAGATCACCGCAGATTGTGGCAAGCTCTCCAAGAGATGGGAGTTCCAATTCACTTCATCTGTCTCCTCAGGAACCTGTATGAAGGGCAAGAGGCCACAGTCAGAACTGGGCATGGTCTTACTGATTGGTTTCCGATCGAGAAAGGAGTGAGGCAAGGCTGCATACTGTCGCCCTGCCTATTTAACCTATATGCAGAGTGCATCATGAGGAAGGCCGGTCTGGACGAGTCTTCAGCTGGAGTGAAGATTGCTGGGAAACGTATCAACCTTAGATATGCGGATGATACCACTTTAATGGCAGAAAGTGAAGTGGAACTCAAGAAACTTCTGATGCGCGTACAAGAAGAGAGTGAGAAGTTTGGGCTTAAACTGATCATTAAAAAGACAAAGATCATGGCGTCTTGCCCTATCAAGTCCTGGAGCATCAATGGACAAGAAGTGGAAGCTGTGACAAATTTTCTGTTCTTGGGCTCCAAGATTACCTCGGAAGGAGACTGCAGTCATGAAATTAGGAGACGCCTGCTTCTGGGAAAGAGAGCAATGGTTAGCCTTGACCGCCTAGTAAAGAGCAGAGACATTAGTCTGCCAACCAAGATCCGTATAACTCGTGCTATGGTCTTTCCAGTTTTGATGTATGGATGCGAGAGTTGGACTGTGAAAAAGGCTGACCGCCGAAGAATTGACGCCTTTGAATTGTGGTGCTGGCGAAGACTCTTGAGAGTTCCTTGGACTGCCAGAAGATCAAATCAGTCGATATTGTTGGCCATAAATCCTGACTGCTCATTGGAGGGACAAATTCTAAAGTTAAAGCTCAGCTACTTTGGTCATTTGATGAGAAGAGAGGAGTCGCTGGAGAAAGATTTGATGTTGGGAAAGGTTGAGGGTCGCCGGAGAAGGGGTAGGCAGCGAACGCGATGGTTAGATGGCATCCTCGAGGCACTATAGATGAAGTTATGTGATGTTAGGAATATAATGAGAGACCGGAAAGCGTGGCGTGACATGGTCCATAGGGTTACGAAGAGTCGGACACGACTGAACGACTGAACTGAACTGAACTGAATATTCAGTAAATTGCATACCAGAACGCTCGCGTTGGCCAGTGCCGCCAACCTTTGCTCTCAACTGACCTAGCTTTAGGGACAACCAGCTGCATCGGAAAACTTTGTAGGCTTCGATTAAGACAAGCCAGATGCGCTATGCGCTGTTGTTTCTGTTTTTTTTTTCGAAACACGTCTTTATTCATTTATTTATTTTCGTTACGCCCATGGTCCACAGGGCATAATTAGGGGAGTGGCTTAAAATATAAAATCAAACCGATAAAAAAGAAAGTAACGCATACATGCACATGTCTACAAAAGTTGATAACAACAATTTCTAAAAAAAAGCTTGCTGCAAAAAAAAAATACATGTTTTGAAGAACTGACACAATACAGTAAGTAAGAAGAATAAAAAAAAGCAAAACGAATAAATTTACCAACAACACTAAAAAAAGGTAGCCAGTAAACACAACCTTATTGAATTATTCGTAGGAGGATTGAGCAATGAATTATAAATGAATCAAGTATACACAAAAAAAGGAACAGAGCTAAATACACCATATTAGAAAAGAAATGAAATAAATGAGGCTATGGTAGACCTAAACTCATCACCGTCATTTGCAGCTACAATATCTTGTGGTAGGCGGTTACACTACGACGATGTTTTCGGTATGAAAGAATTAATGCAGAATGTTGTACGGCAAAGAGAAACGCCAACTTTCCTTCAGTGATCGAGGCGGGATGTTACGTATGTTGGCAATTTGATCAATGCGTTTTTAAGAGGAGAATTCATGTAAATTTTTAAAAATATACACAAACGTGACACTTTTCTGCGCACAGCACGAGGGGTTAATGACAAGCTAATAATAATAAAGTTATAGTTAATCTATGTTACTATCTCTGTGGCCTTGCCACGCTGTGAGGCATGCTGTGACAGCTTCATTTTCGAAAACGTTCTGATTCCCGGATCACAAGCTTGCACTGGGTAAATATTATAGCTGTGAAAATATACCTTGAATCACGCGGGCAAAATTTTTTTTTCTCTATCTCCAATGGTGCCTTCCTTCTTTAGAATGCCTGAAAAAATTTTTTGAGTCAGGGAAAAGGTGGCCTCCATTGAAAACGCGGTAAGTGCTTCATGCCGTCCTTAATATTGGATACCTTGCTACACGCTTGTGACCTGCTGAAATATACAGCCAAAAATAGGCCTTGGTCCATATGGTATTCGTTTTTATTTTATAGTAAACGTGCTGAAATGCAGAAGAATCTTCCATTTACTAGCACTTCATGCGTCTGGTCGAAGTCTCATCGGCCATTAGAGTTGTCAGGGGTGGAAGGGTGTCCAGTTTTGCTAGCATAATATCCGCTCCATATTTCAACAGACCTGTAGTTACCTGATACCTCCCAACTGCTTTCCTCCCTTTCATAGATTGTGAGGCTATCTTAACGTCGTCCTTCTTCACTGGCGGAACGTCTGATTGCTCTTCATTACAGCCAGTTTCATTCTTGTCCTGACTACTATGGCTACTGTAGAGATCCGTATAGAACTCCTCGGCTACCTTGATTATCTTGTCCATGTTGGTAATGACATTTTCCCCTTGTCCCTCAGCGCATTCGTTTGATTTTTGCCTATGCCTAATTTCCTCTCTACCGCTTCAGGCTACGACCGTTCTTTATAGCATGCTCAAATTTCTTCATGTAATACTTCCCCGTCATTATTCACCTTATCTAGTTGAGGCATAAGCAGGTAATAAAATTTAACTGAGTAGGACGATATGTGAAAGCCATTGCCAAGCAAAGTCTTGTTCGCGACTGCGCTCGTTTCGATGTTTCTCAAGGTCATGTTTTGTGCAATCCATTAATATGAGCTATAGTGTTAAAATGGCAACCTTGCGCGGCCGCCGCATAGCCACAATATATTTATATCAGGCGGCGATTGTGATGTCATACCACGTTTATAGAATGAAATGATACCACGTGAGTGCACGACAATGCATGAAAACAATGGGCGCGTAGCGGCATGTTCGAGCGCTGCAATTCATGCCTGGGCTAAAGTTTATTCTCCTGCTGTGGCTGTTGCGAACTGAAGGAAGAAGAAAACGCACAGGCCTGCTACTGGCTGTGTAGCTGAGCCACCTCACGACAGAATGGAATAGGGAGAAGAAAGAAAAAGATGGAGAGAAAGACGCGCCTCGCAACCCACCACCGAAACAGTAGCGGGTGTTAAAAAAACTTTTTATTAGACATTAAACATTCACATTAGATATTCACATGAGCGGCGACAAATGATCAAAACTGGAAATGCACATGATTAAGAACAAAGGAAAGTGAACATAAAGTACATTCTAACGAACAACATCACCAATCAGCATTTACATAGAAAATAAAATTTGGTTGTTCGTGATGATCATATATACAATTTTTAATGGCAATGTACAAGAAGGTATAGACAGTGTAGAAAACTTGCCAAATAAAATAAATATAAACATATACAGCAATCGTATGCACAGTATGTATTGAACATGGAGGTTGAAATGTGAACAGCTGTGAGTGAACATATATATTTGCATTATATTGCAGGTACCAAGGTGTGTTAAAAACCACTAAGAACACGCCCATTCGACGTGTGTGGATGCACATGTGTGTTGCGATGTATACAGTAGTGAGTTGACATAAATAATTACATTATATTACAGGTACCAAGGTGGGTTAAAAACCACCCGTATGCGTTCATCCGACACGGAAACAAAAGGGCAAGACCATTGGCGAAGGAACTCTCGTTCACCAAGGTAGAAAAGTTCCTCAGCCAGAAAGCTTACGATCTCCTTTCGTTGACGCGCCAGGACAGGGAAAAGCGCACGTCGGCGCCGTCTCGACGAGACCGCCCCACAACGATTGCGCCATAACGCGAAAGCGCCAGCTATAATCAGCAATCATGCAAAGCGACCGCGAAGACAAATGCCATTTATCTGAAATCGGTTAATACCTAGATTTCTAAAACCGGTATGAACTGCCCTCCAAACAAAACGAGCAAAGACGCATTGCTGGGCCATGTGACGATTGGATTCTTGAAATGGGCAGTTGGGGCTGTGTGCGCAATGCCCCATCGTTGCAGCCGATCTCGTGTCGGCGAAACCCCCACTGCAAAGGCCACATCATCATCATCATCATCATCATCATCATCATCATCATCATCATCATCATCATCATCATCATCATCAT
>JAJIZL010038808.1:0-11588 GCA_023969395.1 Amblyomma maculatum
ATTATTATTATTATTATTATTATTATTATTATTATTATTATTATTATAGTAGTAGTAGCAACAGTAGTAGTAGTATAGGCTTTCTCAAGCTAGTGCCGCGTCCAGCATGACACCCATTGAAAAAGCATGCGCCGCTAATCGCTAGGCTGCTCGGCTCCTGGGGGCGGTAGAAGCTAGTCGGAACAGCCCGCTTTCTTCGTCTCTTCTGTCGTTTTGTCCCTTGCGGAGCCACCGTACCGAGCAAACCCAAATACGCCGCCCGCGTGCTTTCTAACCGGGTAACCTCGTCCCCCTCCTCCTCCTCAGAATTCACACCAGCCCGCACTTTCAGGCAAATTACGCAGCTGTACCAAAACAGACACCTCCCGTGTGCTGTGCGATGTCAATGCACGTTAAACAACCACAGGTGGTCGAAATTTCAAGGGATTCCTCCACTACGGCATCTCTCATAGCCTGAGTCGCTTTGGGACGTTAAACCCCACAACTAAACCAAACCAAAAAATTTGGAGGACGCTTGTTTCGCCTTCAAGAGTGGAACGCGATAGCGTTATTGCACCTCGTTCGCACCGCCCACTCATTCGCTCGGTATGCTCTTGAGTCACACAAAGACATAGTTTTCATACTCAACACTTCTAAGTGCACTGTACAACTTTTTTCTAATTCTTTGTTCAAACAAGTGCTTCTCACAATCTACATTATCGCAACGATGAGCGCCAAGCAACGTAGCGTTCGGCGTGGCAACGAAACGTGCGCCTGAGGAAGCGGAACGAACCAAAGAACTCGGTATCTCGGAGGGAGAAAGCCGGGCAGCGACGCGCCATGAAGGCGGACGCGATCATGGGGCTGACGCCTTGATGGGATCGTCCTCTATCTCGCTTGGGAGCACCACGCAGAAGCATGATTCCTCGGAAGCAGCTCAGCACACATCGCAGGGGACGGTTTCCCAGCAGAAGTGCTACGGCGCAGCGATCACGTCAGAGGCGTCCGGCATCAGACGCTGCACCTAGCAATCGCGCTGTGAGAGGAAAGAGGAGCCGCGTCGCATAAACACCATTGTTCGAGTGACGCACGCTGGATGTTGGAAAGGGAGAGAGCAAGAAAACTTATTAAACGCAAGGGTATTGGGGCATCCTCGCACCGGTACCCGCGCGGCCCGAAGGGGAGAAGCGGGTGAGCGAAGATAGTGATCTAAAGAAAGGAAAGACGCTTGAGTTTACAACCCGTGAGGGTGCACGGCGAAACGTCAGGGGCTAGTGGCGCGCCACGTGTCGGGGCAGCGCCGCACATTGCGAGGAGGGGTTCTTCTGTGTTTGCCGCAAGATGGCTCTGCATGTGCGCAGAGCGCAGAAGAAATGTAGCGGAAACGTACTTCGCTACTCGTGTAACTGCGACTTCTGTAAGTAACATGCTCATAATTACTGATATACACTGCAGTATAACGTTCTACAGCACGTTTCTAAGGCAACACCGCATTCACTAGAAGCGCTTTTGTACCGCTTTCAAGCATCGAACTAGTTGCCGCTGAAAGGAAGCTAGACCCATGGCGGCTGAGACATGGTAGGCTGAGACACATAGCCATGTTCACGAGAGCCTATGTATGCAACGCGGTGGTTTATCCGGCGGTACTATACTCAGCCAGAGTGACCACAATCGACAAGGACTCCGTGGGCAGGCTACACAGATCATGGGCAGTCTTCGTTTGGCGCTCTACGGCAGAGCCCATGCGCCGAAGCAATCTCTTCTGGGGCATAGAGCGAGGCGGACTGGGCTTAGTGAACATAGAACTTAAACTTGTAGTCCGAAGGCTCATTTTCTTTCGAAGCCAAAAGGATAATTTTCTTCGCGCGGCCACTCAGTATCTAAGCTCGGCGCACTTGGCCCCTTGGTTGGCCACAACTAAGCCAATAGGTCACAGCATGAGAGCCACAGCCTTCTACAAGGAGATAGCGCAGTCCCTGGCGCTGCTGCAAGGGCTTTTTTCGTGGGAGTACCTGCTCGCAGTAAAACCGAGAAAGCTTTACTGGGACTTGCTGGCACAATTTCTGCAGCCTCCATTATATCGACAACCACCCATAGGGGTGGGCAAGACTGATGTCCTCAAGCGAGTCAGGAAGCTGCCCGTTAGGCTCCAAGGATTTCTTCTTTCGTTTCCACACAGGACTTTTGCCCGTGAAAGCTCGTCAGGAAGAGCGGGGTTTCCATGGGGCGCAAACTGTCTCCTGTGTGGCCGACGGGAGACCGCTCAACATGTATTTATGGAATGCAACATGGCGGACATCTTCTGGGACGAAGTAAGGGGATTTTTCGCCACTGATTTGGAAGTCACATGGCCAGGGCTCTTGTGTCTCGACGCGTCTTGTGATCGTCCAGAGCTTCGAGACATTGTGATAGTGCTTGCGTTGCATGCCCTCTGGCGTGCGCGCGTGGATGTGGTGGAGTGCGTGCGTTGGCCGAAACCAGCGTGGCGGCACCTATTGGACAAAACAGAGTGGACAGTGAGTGCACTGGAGTCCTCTGGCACCGACGAAAACCTGCAGGAGGAACTACAGCGAGGCTGCCGCGCTGTGATGGTCTTCAAGACACGCCAGTACGAACGGTTTGGATGCCGCTGATGCTTCACGCAGCGTTGCACAAGTGGTGGTTGTTTTTTAGTGTGTGTGTGTTTTTTTTTTCTCTCTACTTTTCTGGTTTCCCCCCTTGTTCTTTAGTGGCTCATTTTAGGCTTATATGTTACACTTTTTCTGACCCTTTCTTACCAGACCTCTCGACATAATTTTCTATTGTCCTTAACCTCCCCTCACGTTGCCTATGGCCGACGTTGACACTAGAAGCAATCAATGCACTCGGCTATTGGCTGAGTTGCTGCCTTGTACATATATATGTAAATAAAGATTTTTTGTTACTGGAAAAAAAAACTCGTGGCTGAGTGGTAGCGTCTCCGTCTCACACTCCGGAGACCCTGGTTCGATTCCCACCCAGCCAATTTTGGATGTTGCTTTTTATTTATGGAGTGCATGCCGGGATTTGTCGCTCACGGCCAACGCCGCCGACGACACCGGCTTTTCTGCGACACGAGCTCCATAACGCTACCGCGTTAAAACAGGCACAATATTTACCCACCCGTATAAAGGGTTAACGAGGGCGGAGGAACGCGTGTTTCTTCGCCTTCTTACGAACACCATGATGTGCCCGCCGTCACTTAAACAGTTTGACAGTGCCTTCTCCGGGGAGTGACCGCACTGTGGGGAAATGTCCTCGGACCTCTTCCACGGTGTGGGCGTTCCCCTCCAACCCTGCCTTTGCACCTAACCCAAACCCTACCCGGGAGGACTGGGAGGTGACCCTACTCGCCTGCTCCGACCTGAAAGTCCAAAAGGCGTTGTTCAAACGATCAATGGCAGCAGCGGAAGCCACTGGTCCCGTCAAAAGAATCAATGGGTCCAATATGGAAGGCCAGTCAAATTGAATTGGTTCTGCCGAACCCAAATGGTTTGTCCAATGTGTACTGTCCAACCCAACTGGTTTCTTCACTCCCAATTGGGAAGCCCAGTTGGTTTTTGACTCCCAATTGGGAATGAAGAAAACAATTGGGCGTCCCAATTGGGACTGAAGAAACCAACGGGGCATCGCATTTGGATTGAAGTAACCCATTGAACTTCCCATTAGCCCCAATAGGTTACTTCAATCCCAATTGGGATTCCTTCGCTCCCAAATGGGACGCCCATTTGAAACGAATTGGGCTTCGAACTGGGCTTCCCATTGGTTCTAATTGGTCCTAAGCAACCATTCCCAATTGGGAAAGTCGCCAGTGATATCCTTGACTGAGATGTGCACAGATATACATATCTCTATAAAGAGACAACAGTGAAAATTTTAAATTCTTATAAAAAGTATATGCCGCTTAACCTTATTATTTGATTATCTCGTGTATATCGTGTTCACTGTAAGTGCAGGCATAATTAAATAAGTTAACTCTGAATAACACTGGTCCCAGCCGCACTGTTCAAAGAATGGAGTATATAAGTCTGCAACATATTGATATATACATTGAATCTGTGTTAGTTCCGTGAGTGTAATGCATGCTTGACTCTCATGATTTCTGTAAAAAGTTGTAATTTCATCCCACTTGCATAAAAGTCGGCTCCCCTATAACTTTGGACAGAAAACATTGAAATTGCATCTCCATTCTTTTCTTTTTCAGCTATGTGAGTTCAAACCATTTGGGCTCAATGGGTATGTCATTTGAGTTCAATTGGTGAACCATTTGGTCTTCATGGGTGACCAGTTATTTCCAATTGGGAGCACCCATTCGTATCAAATGGTCAGGCTCAATGGGTGGAGAATACACAATTGGGAAATTCCTAATTGGACCCATTTAATTTTTTTTGACTGGGTAGAGATTCCACCTATTGGTTGTGAGAGGAATGGCACTAATCCTGACCCCAGGGCCACCTCCATACAAATCTCTATGTTTAACAAATGTTTCACCACCACCACCACCAGATTCAGTGGACCAGCGACACTTTGCAGACAGTGGCCGCTAAAGGAGGTATCAAAATGCTTCAAGGCTGCCTAGCACAGCACTGGTGAATAGGCCTAGAAGGAGGCCCTCATCGGCCTTTATCAGGCCTAATACCTTTCAAGGTACACAGACAGGATTAAAAATTTTGAGAGCATTGTGGAATCTACACTGCAGAAATGCGAAAGCCTGAGCGTTGCTGGTACACACAGTGTATCACGTTTGCGCAACTAAATGCACCGTCATTGTCATCGCTATCGTACACATGGTAGACAAGGAAGATTCCCGGTGCAGATAGGGTTTTTAAAATTACTAATTAATGAAGAATTAATGTTATATTGTCAGTACTAAATTACTGAGTTACGTCGATGACGTTATCACTTTGAGCAGAATATTGCTGACTAAATTTCCGAAACTGCCGCCGGATGTAACGTCGTAACGTCACATTAGACGTTACGGAAGTGTGACAGAATCTAATGACAGGTGTGACAAATCAAGGCCGACAGTATCAGGCCTTAACATTAGTTCCTGGTCGGGTGGGCAAGTAGGAAACAGCCCTGTGTGAGAGAGCGCGCGGGCTGCTGTGTTTCCTGCCAACCTCCGATGAGCAGGTGCCCATATAAGGTTATGTAAGGTTTTTCGTAGGTAGATCTGATTGGCTAGGAAGGGAATCCAACTTCATGCCCCGCTGCGGTAGTGCCCGACAACTGTACCAGAGTACCCGGGATCGATCCCGACCGCCAGCGGCTGCGTTTCGATGGAGGCGCGCAACGAAGAGGCGTCCATGTGCTTTGCAGTTAGTGTACGTTGAAGATTAATAATTGGCTCACAGGAAGGGAAAAGCACAGTATGTGTCACACTTGCTCTGTGGACACCTGAACCGCACAGTATGGGAAGGGAGGAAGGTGGGAGTGAAAGTGGAAAGAGAGAAACGGGAGCCGTAGTGGACGGCTTCTAGCCACTGTAGCTGCGGTGTTATTTCGAACACCTGAGGAGGTGGTGAAGGGTGGCTGTTACTGGCCCTAAGGGTCTGGGACTGGTAGGTCAATGCCGCCTGCGGCAGGGCTAGCCTGCCACTAGATTATTATCTGTTGTAGGCCGTCACTGCACCCGCCACCGCTTACGTGGTGGGCGACGGCTGTTGCAGCGCGCGTCCTTCTCTCCCTCTTCTTTTTCTTCTCTACTTTCTCTCTACTGTCCCCACGAGGCAGCAGAGGTGGCTCCCTCGCCCGACTACTGTGCCGGAGTACCCGGGTTCGAACACGACCTCGGCGGCTGCGTTTCGATGGAGGCGAAACGAAGAGGCGTCCGTGTGTTGTGCGATGTCAGCGCACGTTAAAGATCCCCAGGTACGTTGCAGACAACCAGCGTTCCCCACTCCCGAGCTACGGTGGCACGCCCAATGAGGCTCTTGACGCCCCCATCACGGAGGCAGAGGTAAGGGCGGAAATTGTAAGACTAAAAACTAAATCAGCCCCGGGCCCCGATGGGATCACCAATAAAATGCTAAGGAATCTAGACGATGACTCTATTAGTCTACTAACGGAATTCATTGGAAAAGTTTGGGAAACGAGCCAGTTGCCAGATCAGTTGAAAACGGCAAACATAATACTAATACCCAAACCGGGAAAACCCCCGCAATTGGAAAATTTGAGACCAATTTCCCTAACCTCATGCGTAGGGAAGTTGCTGGAGCACGTAATACAGACGAGATTAACGTGCTTCATGGAGCAAAACAACCTGTGGCCGCATGAAATGGTCGGTTTCCGACCACACTTGTGCACGCAGGACGTAATGCTCCGACTAAAGCATGATATCATAGACTCGCGATCGAGAGACGCCAAAGTGATCCTGGGCCTAGACCTCACCAAGGCCTTCGACAATGTCACGCACGAGGCTATTCTCGAAGGGCTCGAAGTGCTCGGAGTAGGGGAGAGAACGTACAACTACATAAAAGACTTCTTATCGGGCAGAAAAGCCTGCATGATATTTCAAAATTTAGAATCTCCTACGATAGAGTTAGGAAGCAAAGGCACACCGCAGGGCTCAGTGCTATCGCCTTTTCTATTCAACGTGGCAATGAGAGGCCTCCCGGGTAAACTTAACCAAATCAAGGGGCTAAATTTTAGCATGTATGCGGACGATATTAACCTCTGGATTAACCAGGGGAGCGATGCGAGTACGGAGGAACGCCTGCAAGCAGCGACCGACATCATTGTCGATTACGCGGCTAAAAGGGGACTTTCGTGCTCCCCGCATAAATCTGAGTTGTTCGTTTATAACCCAAAGTACCTCCGCTGCAAGAATAGCGGGGAGTTTCATATTCAGGTGGAGGGCAAACCGGTGCCAAAAGTAGATCAGATCAGGATTTTGGGGATGGTCATTCAATCCCACGGTCACAACGGAGAGGTCCTGAAAAAATTAGAAAGTTACGCGATGCAAACCCTCGGGCTCTTGATGAGGGTCGCCACTAAAGGAAGAGGCCTCAAGGAGAGAAATTTACTAAAACTAATCCAGGCATACGTAATAAGCAGAATCAGTTACGCCACGCCCTACCTGGACATCAAGGCCGGCGAAAAAGAGAAGTTAGACTGCCTGATTCGAAGATGCGTTAAGAAGGCGCTAGGACTGCCCATGGGTACCTCGAGCGAACGACTGCTCGAACTCGGGGTGCATAACACGTGGGCAGAATTGGCGGAGGCAGTGCGAGTCTCCCAATTAGAGAGACTAAGCACGACCGAGACGGGCAGGGTAATCCTTGCAAAAGTAAGCCTCAACCCAGACAGGGGAGTTCAAAAAAAAGTCACAATTAATAGTGAAATCAGGAATGCCTTGGTAGTCCCGCCCTTCCCTAGGAATATGCATCCAGAATTTAATGTCGAAAGAAGGGCCAAACGAGCTGAAGCTCTAGAGCGACGGTTCAAGAACATGGGAACAAAGGATGTAGTCTATGTTGATGCGGCAAGTGGCAGAACAGGTGCGGCGGTAGCTTCGGTAGTCGATGGCCGAGGGGCACCGGTATCCGCGGCAGCCATCAGAGGCCGCAACATAGAGACTGCGGAGGAAGTTGCGATAGCGCTAGCTTGCGTAGGAACAGAAGCCAAGTTCATAATTAGCGACAGCAAAACTGCCATTCAAAATTTTGGGAAGGGGAGGATATCGCCGGAGGCGGCCAAAATCCTCACCCAAAGAACAATAAATAGGAAAATTCAGTTAATTTGGACACCCGCTCACGCTGCCGTCCCTGGTAACGAGGCGGCTCACGAGCTAGCCCGAGCTCTCTACTTCCGGGTAGCCGTCGAGCCCCCGAACACTGGGCATACGACGAGCGTCTGCAAAATTATGGGGAAATCATCGACCATTATAAATTGGGACGTAGACTGGTACCCCCGCCAGATGTTAGGCTAAATAATAGAGAAGCTGTCGCGTGGAGGCGGCTACAAACTAATACGTTCATGAACCCGGTCTGGGCGTTTCACGCGCTACCAGACTTTAGGGACAATGATGTCTGCAAACACTGTGGGGCGAGAGGGACCCTCGACCACATAATTTGGGAGTGCCCACAATCTCCAGGGATAGGGCAAAATATTACAAGTAGAGAAGCCTGGGATACCCTGCTGCGAAGCGCGGACCCTGCGATCCAGCACCGCACCGTCCATCTGGCGGAAGAGGCCGCAAGAAGCCAAGGGCTACCTGCCAGCCTCTAATCCGCGGGCGCACGACTCCCCGTTTCCGATGGAAATAAAAGTTGTACAACCAACCAACCCAGGCGGTCGAAATTACTGCGTAGCCCTCCACTACGGCTCCTCTTTCTCTCTTTCCACTTTCACTCCCACCTTCCTCCCTTCCCTTATGGCGCGGTTGAGGCGTCCACAGAAAATAACTGAGACAGTTACCGCTCCCCCCCCCCCCCCCGCGACCTGCTCACTGTTCGCTCCGCGTCTGCTTCATCGGCGGTGGGTGGCTTTTGCCTAGTTTCGGGCTGTCGCTCGCGGGTTTCGTGGTACCCGAAATAGAATAACACAGAAGGTAGATGCTGCATCAGCATGTCATCAACGTACTACACACGTGAACGGAGTCTTCATATAAAAACCACTGCCGCTCAGCGAACGTTCGACAAGCATATAACATACATTGCGGCATGGTAGCTACTTTTGTCCAAGCCTGTACAAAGACTCGGAATAAAAAAAAACTGAATGATCAGTGATCACATCGAAGCTTCTTCAGGCTACACACTGTTGTGCCCGGCAGCTCTAAAACCCTTCGACCCTGCTTTCTCTGGCAGCTGCCCGCACTGTGGGGTGGTGTCTTCGGACATCTATATGGTGTGGGCCTGCTCCTCAAATCCGGCTATCCCCCCTCACCCCAACCCAACCCGGGAGGACTGGGAGGCGACCCTGCTCGGTTGCTCCGACCTGCAGGCCCAACGGGCCTTAGTCGGGCGAGCCCGAGCGGCGGCAGACGCAAATGGGGTCCCGAACAAGGGACCTCCACCTAGTGTTTGTGAGGGTTGGCCCCTTCAGGGTCAGCTCATGCGTAACCTTCTGTATTTGTATCTTATGTAAATGTTTTCCACCACCACCACCGCTAGATGCGACTCCATCCATGTAGCACCGAAGATGAAAATAATTTCATAAACATGTAATGTAAATTGCAGAATGCTTGCATGATATAAAGTATTAGTATAACAGTCAAAGTACAGCTTGTAGGGTTGAGTTTTAAATGTTATCATAATATATTAGCAGATGTGTATAAGCATTATTTTAATTTTGAAAATAGACGTTGTTTTAATAAAATTTTTACATAATATGAAGCCTATTACGACAACAATAAAAAATGTTTTGATATTCATGACACCACTTGTGCTGGAAGTGGTAAAAAGAGACCAATAAATGACACAGGTATACTCGATCGATGCAGTGGCTTACAAATGAGTTCACCTGCTATACCGAAAGTATGAAAGACACTCTCATTGAAGACACATTTCAAGCCCTATAGCGACCCCTTTGAGGCTCTCTTCGGGAAAGTAAGGCTAATGTGCGGAAGGGAATGACATGCAAGATGCGAGGGCCGTAACTGCTAGCAGCGATTTACTACATTGTCAAGGCGGACGTTTCATCTGAGAGCAAAATCATGACACCTTGCGTCGATGGCAAAAAAAAAAAAAAAAACTGCTGTGCCAAAATCAGTAGCCGGAGGACTGAATTAGTGATGGCATCTCCTGCCATCCCATTACCCAGTCACATATTCCGGTTTACCTTACGTCGCTGGATATATCGTCAAGTTAATCAACTTTGGGTGTGACGCTTGCGCTATTCTTGAAACTAGCGAAAGCAGCAGCCTCATGTACAGCCGTGAACAAAAGTGGTATACAACACTCAGCTGGTGACGGAGCTCAAGAAAACTGCATCTAAACGCCAAGTAGCGACAACGTCAGGGACAGCGACTGTGGCATTAGCATGTATATAAAATACTACATCAACACTGTTATCTTGATCACAGTCAGCTGTTGCTAGATAAAGTTGGAATGCAGTTTCTCCAAGCTGCTCCATCGGCTGAGTGTTGTATACCATTTTTGCTCACGACTGTACACCCTTCTACAAGAACAATGTTCTAGTAGACTGCATTATCCGAAACCACGAACTTGTTGCCCTATTGGACAAGTTCTTGTTGTTGTTTTTTTTTTTTTAAAAAGCTGCCGTGCACCTATATTCATTTTATTTTATTTATTCAGATAACCCTAAAGACCCGCTGGGGGCATTACATAGGGAAAGGGGGGGGGGGGGGGGATATAAGCCAGTATACAATTCTTTGTTAAAGAAACAATCAATCAAACAAACAACAAAAAAGAACAAACATAGCAACGGAGATGATGAAGTAGCACTCATGAACGACACACCCAGAGATAACATAGCATTATATCCTAAAAAGTGAATATAATGCAATCGCGGTGGAAATTCATGCAAAAGAAAACAGCAGTAGGAAAATAGACGGCATAGTGGTCCAATATATTTACCGAAAGTGTAATGATTCAAGGTAGATTTTCAATGGCGACTGAAATAAACATGATTCTGTTATCGTGGAGATTCTGGGTGGCAGTTCATTCCATTTTTTTATTGATAAGAATAATGGTGAACGTTTGTACTTTTCCGTTTGTTCCTGTTTGTACCTATATATACACAAATGTTCTCAAAGTACTTAAGATCCGGATTCAATCAGCACTTTAGAATTCACAATTGTCATGCTATAATGTCCGCTTCTTTTGTATTTGAAAAATTTCTCAGAATCTTTCATGTCAATTAATTATGCCAAGAAAGTGACAGACGGGAACGAGAGGCCAACTCCTTATGTGCACAAGCCGTGCAGGAAGATTTTAAGACTGAATTTTCTAGCCGCAGATCGCATTTTGATGAACTGATGGATATGCAGTGCAATGTGTAACTTTTAAGCCGCTCTTTTCAATTAGGCATAACTGTTTATGCCCATTTCCTTGATTAAAAGTTGTTATCTATGTATTAAACAGACTACATCTGCAATATATGTGCGTCAGTCGCGAGACTACATATAAATCTTCGGTCTTTCAGTCGACTGATATGTTTTGAACGAAGCTAGAACAGCCCACTTCACTCGACAACTGAAATCTTAACTATATGCACAAGTTTTTGTTCCTTACTCTGAATCGGAGACGCGCCATGAGTTTTCGCTGGTCCTCTTTTGCTCTGAACGAAAACGGCAGCGATTGAGAAAATCTCCACCCATCAGTTTGCCATGCACTCGCGTCAGGTCGCCCCCCTAGTAGCACACTTTGTTGCCTCAATGTGGACGCAATGTTTGCTTTCAACATTGCCTTAACGTGGCTAGTGTCCTCTTTTTGCCACGTTGATGCAACATACATAAGACAACATTGAAGCAACATTGCACCAATGTTACAACAACCTTTAGTCAATGTTTAGGCCACTTCTGAAGACAATATTAATGCAACATGGCTGCAACATTTTCTTAATATTGGTACAACTTTTTACTTGCACACATGCAACATTCCCATGACAACGTTAGTGCAATATTGCTG
>JAJIZL010038809.1:0-16368 GCA_023969395.1 Amblyomma maculatum
GTTAGCCGATAACCTTGCAGTCGGCACATTTGAGACAAGCGAACTATTTGTACAATTTATGGGAGCAGCATAGCAGACAGCGTCACCTTGCCTTCTTCACAAACACCTAACAAAGCCTGCAAAGCCTCACCAAAGTATATGTAACATTAGGAGAGGGCGCATTAAGAGTGTTGCAGATTTAAAGGTAAAGAAAAGACGCGTTTATTAAAAGCCTTATTGTTTCATAAAACAATTTATCAAAATATTTATTATTCTTGCGATGATGTCACATAACATTTAATTTGTAGTTTTATAATTTAGTGTTTGGCCGCCCAGACTGTGGCGGGTGTGCTGCAGTCTCACTACACTGTTTTTGGTATCTGCCATCAGTGGACTTCCGTCTTTACCTACCTTTGAAAGCATTATTTTTAATAGGCAACCGCTGCTGCAAAGACTAAGACCATGCAGATATGCCCAAACTAACTTTGGCCCAGGGTTAGAAAATACATTATTTGAGGTAGGCCAGGGAGACCTGCGCACCATATGCAAAGTTTTCTTTTGAAATTAATAATTAGTTATTAAGAGTCTTTCTAAAGGACTAATACTGACTTTAGAAAATAAATATGATTTGCGAAGTTGGAGATTAAGAAACCCCCATTCCATTTATTTCCGATAAATTTTCCGTAATGTAATTTTTTTTTCCTGACAGCTTTCCCTATGATAGCTGCCCTCGGCGCTTGTCGGCTCACTGCCACTGGTAGCAAAGCTGAGCGTACGCTTGCTTTCCTTATTTTCACACAACAGGCCAAAAGCAACTCCGTTCTAACACGCTTGCACCATTGCAAAGCAGGCATTTCAGTTTCTTCTGCCTCCACGAGAACCAAGCAACCGCTTCTCACGCGCTGGTGTGGCCCATTTGTTCTGGAGCAGTGGAGCCTGAAAAGTTAGTAACGAATGCAGCGACTGCCATCTTTAACCGTTAAGTGGCTACTGTGTAAAACCGCATCGGTGGGAATGCGGTAATACTAATTACTAGTCAAGGGGGTTAGGCTAGTAACAACAACAAACTAATATAGGATGTCTGTGTGTGAGAACAACGGCTCACTCTTGGAGGTCAGACTCCTCTTACAGACCCCGCGTTCCCGCCGCCAGAGAGCGAACCCCCCCCCCCCCCCAAAATAAAGTGAAGAAATCCCAGCGCATTTCTGGCACGACAGAAATGTGAGGGAGGGTGAGGAAAAGGGCATGCATCAGCCACAAACCTTCCCGTCTCTTGGATATCACGGAAAGTTGAGCTAGTTGGTACATATTTTTAAGGAAAAACAGCGCGGAGACAAAGGACAAGGAAGAAGACAACACCTGCGCTGCTCTTGGATATCTGAGCATCCAAAGAGTCATCCTCTCAATGCCACAGCTGGAGGGGCTTGCAGGTGCGGCTGGGGTGGGGTGCCTCATTGCGCCCGTTTCCCCGCCACTCTGTGAATTGTGTTGCCTTTCTTTGCAGAGGTCATGTCGCCTCCGTGAAGAGGGTATACATATTTGAGCTATACTCCGTTTCATACATCAGGTGGAACGCAGCGAAAGCTACGCAAGTAATCCGTAAGAAAAAAAGCAGGAGGCGTATCACTACGCGCTCGTTCTGTAGCCGAGTAGTTCCTGCGGAAACGGGCTCTATTCCGAGCATACAAGTTTCCAATAACTTGCTTGGCATGCCTTGACATCTTTGCAGGGCGGATCTTATAGAAAAAATGCACACCAACGAACAATTTTCTCAAAAAGAGATGCGCAGCGCGGAAGCACAGCCAGCGCCATCTAGTGGCACAGCTGGCGAGTTGCGAGGCAGCGAAAGCGCGGCACGAACAAAAACGACATAAAAACATACAAATTCACCAAATCCCATACTTTCTTTCTAAAAAAGGTGCTTTTTATGAAGTTGATGGGAAATGTAAAATGTATTAAGCTTGCAGGCAAACCAACTATTATTTTCTCTCGTCAAGAGCAGGCACTATTTTTCATCGCGGATGCGGAGAGCGCAAACAAGAGCGGTAGCTTTGGTAGTGTTGCACTTGATGTATGAAACGGAGTATAGGTGGTGTTGATTTGAGCCCTCTCCTACAGTACCTCTGCCCACTCCGCGCTTACACCCTGTGCCGTTGCACGTGCTTTTCCCGCATCAGCAATCACAGTTTTCTTCGGCAACAAATCTGTCAGCATGCATGCTTGCTGCCTGCCACTCTGCACAAACCACTCAAGAAATAGCTGGACCATGTTCCCTTTCTCAATAGATTCTAAAGAAAGCTCCTAAGAACGGTCAAGGTAAAAGGACGCAAATAGGAGCGTGCAAACTCTTCTGGTATAAGCAGTGTAGGCACAGTCACGGTTTGAACCCTTCATATTTTTAACAGTTATGCCAGTCGCTTCGGGTTGTTCATGCAGTCTGTGTGCCAGAAGTGACGTAAATATTTTTATAAAGGTTGTAGCCGCGCATGTTACAGTGGATATATTTTTGTAGACTATATAACAGACGGTGCGCAGGTTCATGGCGGAGAAACATTTTCATGACTCGTATGTGTGGACAGGCATTGTTATTCTGGGCCGACTTAAATATATTTATTTTTTTATTTATTCAACATACCCCTAAAGGCCCTCATTTGAGGGTATTACATAGGGGGGGGGGGGGGGGTCCGTGTAAAAAAACATGTAACAGGAACATTATTAAAAAGCAAATAAACAATAAACAGGCTAAATATAACATGGGAAAATAATTAAGCACCAGAGGATAAAGAAACACGCTATAGGAAGAATACAAAGTATATGTTTAAGAAAGCAATAAAAAGCATGACAGAAATGAACGTACTACAGCGTGTACGTATTGGCAAAAAAAAGTGCATTTCGAATGTCAACGTCGCTGCGGATGAGATCACGAAATGTGGAGGCGTTGGATTCAATGGCTGTGTGTGCTGGTAGATCATTCCACTCTATGATAGTGCGTGGTATGAATGACTTCGCAAATGCAGATCAACGACACGCGATTCGCTTAACTCTGTGCGGATGGTCGAGCCGTGGAAAGAAGGCTGATGGTGATAGGAAAAAATCGTGGTGGAGCGATGTATGGCGATACAGTTTATGGAAAAGGGCTAGCCGTGATAGTTTGCGGCGGAAAGACAAGTCTTCTAATTCGGCGCGATTTTTTAGGGCAGTGACACTGGTAGTGTGTGAGTAGTCAGAATAAATAAAACGCGCAGCACGGTTTTGCAAGGACTCAATGTTAGCTATGAGGTAGGCTTGTTCAGGATCCCAGATGGCTGATGCATATTTAATATTCGGACTAATGAGCGTGAGGAACGCTAGTTTCTTCAGGTGGGGAGGGGGGCCTGTCTGAGGTTGTGCTTTAGAAGGCCGAGTGAGCGGTTGGCGGATGCTAAAGTTATATTAATGTGGTTGTGCGATGTTAAGCCAGATTGCAGATGAACTCCAAGATACTTGTAGGTAGTAGCAAGTTCGACAGAGTTGTTATTTAGAAAATAGGTTGTGGGAATGCGAGCGCTGCGAGTGAAAGACAAAAGCTTAGTTTTGGAAGTATTAAGTGGCATAAGCCAAGCTGTGCACAATGGGGTTACTGCATCAAGGTCAGTTTGGAAACATTGTTGGTCAGTGATAGAAGAAATATTTCGGTATATTACGCAGTCATCGGCAAAGAGCCTAATTCGAGAAGACACAGAGTTGGGTAGATCATTAATATATATTTAAAAAAAGGAGTGGGCCGAGGACGCTCCCTGTGGTACCTCAGAAGTGAGTTTAGAGTCAGTGGAGTTGTAGCTATTAATGGAGTGAAGTGAAGTCTAGCGCTGAGGAAGTCCGCAATCCAAGTAACAACAATAGGGTGAATATTCAACTGAGTTAGTTTGAGTATTAGCCTATGATGAGGAACACGTACGGTCGAAAGCTTTTTGAAAACTCGAGAAAAACGGCATCAATTTGACCACCAGCATCAATGGATGAATGCAAATCATGAACGAAACCGGCGAGTTGTGTGTCACAAGAGAAGCCCTTTCGAAAACCGTGCTGGTATTTGAAAATTTGTTTTCAAAGTACTTAAAAATTTGACTGTGAATGACGTGTTCAAGAAGTTTGCAGAAAGTATTAGTTAGTGAGATAGGGCGATAATTAAGCGGAGAAGAACGATCACCGGTTTTGAAGATCGGTATTACTTTGGCAACACGCCAGTCATGAGGTGTGAGACCCGATGATAATGATTGAGAGAACAAGGGCAGTTATTATTGAGCAAATGGAGTGCGATGTGCTTTTAAGTATTTTATGATTAAAGCCATGTTGGTCAGAAGTGGTAGAAATCTTAAGATTATTAAGTAGACATAATATACCAGTTTGACTGACTAATATTTCGGACCTAGATATGTTAGGAAAATTATTTAAGCTGGGCGCTGACGAGGTGTCTTCAATAGTGAAAACGGAAGAGAACGCGTCGTTAAATAGCTGAACGCAGTTGGCTTCAGGAACTGGAATCCCATCATTATCAGTAAGAATTATATCGGGATTCCTATTTGGGTTTATCACTTTCCAGAAACGGCGAGGGTTATTTGCAAGTCCTTAATGAAAACGTGGTGCCCGGTTGACTTGAGAGACGTTTGGTAAAGCTTATCGCATTCCTTGTATTTTTAGCACGCACTCGAAATATGGTTCTCATCTGCTTGCCTGTAAAGGCGCTTCTTTTTATACTTAGTCGACGAAGCTGTTGGTTGAACCAAGGTGCACATTTATTCTCCGATTGTAACTACTGGGATGAAGTTATTTATAAGGTCAGTGAGAGTATCTTTGAAAAGTGTCCAATTTTATTCAACAGAGCGAGATAACAAATCATTCAGGAACTCCAGAGAAAAGAGATGCAGTTTGTTATTAATAGACACATAGTCGCCTTTATTGTAGCATCGGATTTGTTTTGTTCTTATGTTCGTTTCGTTGAAAGAGCAAGAAAGATTGCCAGTTATAATGGCATGGTCACAAAGCCCATCCTGGTGATTTAAGTCTGAGCAGATGTTGGGATCGGTTAACAACACAAGGTCCAAAATGTTAGCAGAACCAGTTGAGGATCGCGTAGGCAAATTAGCGAGCTGCGTTAACAAAAAATCAAGACAGGAGTGGAGAAAAACATGAGCTTCAGTGTTACTGGGAGGGACTGCTAATGAGTTCCAGTTAATGCTTGGAAAGTGAAAGTCGCCGAAGATGATCAACTTACTGTTGCGAAAGCGCTTACATATCTGCCTCAGAATTCGAGAAAATTCTTGCGAAAAGCCACTCACTAGGTCAGGGGGACGATAAAAAACACCGATTATAATGTTAGTTGCTCCGCACCGCACTGAGACTAAAACGCTCTCGAGAAATGAAATAACAGTGACTGGAATAACAATAAATTCCTTTCTGATAGCGTGAAGGACGCCGCCTCCCCTACGAGAGTTCCTATCGCACCTAAAAAAATTAAAGAATGACCCCTGTACTAAAATGCAATCATCATGAACGGTATCATTAAGCCACGTTTCGGTAAGAGTTACCAGTGATGCAGAGCATGAATCAATGAGTGATGACAGAGCAACGCTTTTCGGCAAGACCAAGACACTTCGAATGTTAGTGTGTAGAAAGCACACAGTGTTCACACGTGTAGGTGGACGTTGGCTTGAAGACTGTAATGAACTGCCGAGCGACTGACTACGTGAACAATGTCCATCCGCACTGCGCCGCGAGACGCACACCGCATGATTAGCATCAGTGTCCCATTCAGACATGTCATCATTGATAAAAAGCTTGTTGAAACTTCTTTAACCGTTTTACAAAACTGCAGTAGCTTGCGACGTTTGACACGGACGGCCTCGGAATAGTCCCGCGAAATGCTGAAATTTTTGCCTTTTAGTTTGAAGCCCATACTTATGACTGCTTCTACATCCTTGTTATAATATTTAGCAGTTATAGGACGACATTTGTCAGTCGAAAAACGACCCAGCCGATGAGCTCTAGAAATGGAAGAAGCAGTGGCACCAAGCATCTCGGTACAAAAGACGCTAACGAGACGTTCCGAGGCTTCCCAATTTTCAGACTCATCGGAATCCTCGAGACCAAAGAAAAGTACGTTTGACCTACGAGAGCGGTTTTCAAGGTCAATTTTGACCTGTATTTTACAAATTCCTTGATCCACATTCCTGGCGGCATGGACATCTGACGACGATTCGACCTTTGAGTTCCTGGACTCGCTTGCTTAGGGCTTCCATCTCGGTTTTAAGCGTAATATGAATACTTAGAGCTTTGTTAACAGTTTCGAGGATGCTTGCATGAGCAGCGTCTATACGCGTAGCTACCTCCGCCAGATATTCAAGCTTGTCGTCCTGAGCTTTGGTCATAGGTCCGGGGTTAGTCTCAATATCGCTGCCAAGTAGCAAATGAACTAGTCTCAATATCGCAGCTCCCCAAATGAACTCGGCGTTTTGGCACTTTTCATTAAGAAACCAGGAGTCAATATACATTTTCAATTTGCTGCAATGTTAGAAACTACATTCGTTGTCGCAGCTGCTAAATGTAGAAAAAAGATAAGCACGATTTCACATACCTTTTTTCCTCGCAGGCTCCTCAGTGCGTTTCCGGCTAGGCCTCCTATGCTTTCGCCTCCACACCTCCATTTCGTCTTCTTCCGCTTCTGTGTTTAGGTACCAGCATCACGAATCATATCTCGGTTCTGAAGCCAAATCAAAACACTTCGTAGCAAAGAGAAGCTTACCTGTCATGTGAATTATGTGCGCATTATAGTAGCCGTCTCGTGCACTCTCTTCGCCGTCCAAGAATACCTCGTACAACTTTGTACGGTTTGAGGTCTTCTGTGTTTCGCGGCGAGAAGTTGCGGACTGTTTCCTCACGGACAACACAGCGCTTATGCTCATTCTCATAGTGAATAAGTGCTAACATAACTTATCGTCGCTACAACAGCACGAACACACAGAAACACAAGGGCGACTGCACTGCTGTAATGCGCGAGCCGAACAAAGTAGCGTACATCATGGCAAACGGCTTTTTCGTAGAGAGAGAGAGAGAGAGAGAGAGGAGAAGGAGCAGAGTGAGGAAGAAGAAGGAGAGGAGAAGTGGCAGCTTTGCGGCCACGGACGAAGGCAAGTTCATCGTCCCACCTTGCGGTATTGGACATCGTAGGGAGCCGGGCGGCGGCACAGCATGTATGCCCCCTACAGCCCGTAGTATTGCATTAAGGCACGAATGTGGGGAAATGTGATTACTTGAACCATTCTGTGGAGCACTACAGAGTCGCTGAGGGAAAACGCCAAGTTTCCGGATACATCATATCGTATACAAACCCTATTTCTTAGGCCTAAATTGTATTCATCCTTGCAGTCGTAATGCAGTAAACAAATAAGCAATATTTTAGGCAGTTGATTATATTTATGCATGCAACCAAAGAAATGCAAATTGACGTTGTCGGTGATATATGTGAACTGCCTTAAAAACATGAAACGTGCACAATAAGCCATGAATAATTAAACTAATTTCTGCAATCAATTCTCTTGGCTTAATGGATGTATTTAAAAATAGGAGTTTTCATTTTATTAGGGTTTAACGTCCCAAAGCGACTCAGGCTATTTGAGACGCCGTAGTGGAGGACTCCGGTAACTTGGACCACTTGGGGTCCTTTAACGTGCAATGACATCGCACAGCACACTGGCGCCCATCTTCTCGCCTCCATCGAAAAGCGGCCGCCGAGGCCGGGATTCGATTCCGCGTCCTTGGGCACAGTAGTCGAGAATAGAAGTTTTCAAACTTTAGTGCATTTTATTACGCCCACATGTGAGGAAAGTCTTCTCCTTTACAAGCGAGGTGTAGTTTTTTTTTTTTTTTTCAGGTAATGCACCACAGATAAAAGCATTCCGTACTAGTGCTTTAACTTTCTTCTGTTTAGCAATGGTCTTCAACACCCAACAAAGTTTTTTTGAGACCAGTTTTACTATTTGGGCGAGTTCGAATCTGTCATCAGAACTTGTAAATTCTGCCACTGGTATTGCGGTGGGTGGAGTCCCTAAACATTCGAGATGGCAGGTGCACATCCCAGAATTAAATGAAATTCAGTCACACTTTTCCAACTCTTGTACGCAAACTTAGCGCCTGTGCATGGTGCTGGCGCACATGCGTCTTGAGAATTGTCCTCACCTTTCATGATGTACGCATTCATCTGATCGCTGCCGACACCTAGACATTCACCATTGTAAATGGGGTCTCGATTCCCGTGTACTTTTAAGGACTGCAGGTCATAGAGCACCACAGCGTGCATAGAGTTTAAGCTCTTTCTGGTGTGATAATTATTACGCGCTTGTCCGACGAGCGAGAAAAGGTTCTTTCCTCTGATATTTCCAGAAGCAAACGATATTCTGCCGTCTGCTTTATCCCGCCTCTTCAACATAACCAAAAGAAAGGAGTCGAATACCCTAGCTACTGCAGCATGGGAAAGGAAATTGAATGGAAGGTTTAGAGAGATGGAGTAATCTATTTAGGTGCAGTTCCTGTCCATATACTTTACTAAAAGTATTAATAAATGCCTTGCAGCAGTTGACAACTAGCAAAGGGTTGCCTGTGATTCATAGATCTAAATGTAATAACCTTGTCTTGGTTCATTGATTAGTTCTATGAGACCATGACAGTGAAATAACAAATTTGTACTTAGCATATCTTTCATTACAATTCTCCACCTTTTCATTCCTTCGAACGCTTTCTTTACTTCGTTTTTAGTTACCGGCAGAAAGTCTGATTTCTCTGCATTACTGCTAGTACCATTATTGTCTTGATTGCATAGCCTACTATGTTGACCAGAGCGGCACTCCTTGGCAACTTTCACCACCCTATCGATGTATGGAAATGACAATGCTTACCTTGCCTTTCAGCTCATCGTTCCGATTTTTACCTATACCTAGGCCATGTATTATTCGCTGTTTATTTAAAATTTGGTAGATTTTATTTTGGCATTTATGTACTTTTTGAAGTCAGTGTTGTTTTTTGGCTGGTTGTATAGTGCAAACTAACATGCAGTGATTATCGGTGATAAAATTTCTCAAACCAAAAAAGATTAGAGAAGCAAAAAGGCACAGAATTCATTGACCTTGCAGCATATGCTATTTACAGTTGATCGTAATTACTACTAGCATACTTAAACTGACTCTCATCAAACATTCCAGCACGCTTTTTTGTGTTTGCAGCATGCAATTTCGAGAATTCTTGCTCAACATTAGCGCTTGACATAGGAAAATCAATAATGTTCAAATAAGCTTGGGCTAATATTGGCAAGCCACATGCATGCAGTTTACAAAACAAAAAAGGCTAGGAAATAGCACTCACACTGTACTAGTGGTAACTGTGGAACTCTGACTCAAGCTCCTTCATTTGGCAGTTCTCTCAGGAGGGCTTTTGCTGCTACTTCCATGAGGAATACTGGAGTGTTGTCTGCGAACAAGTCATTTCGGTTGGAAGAATTCTTTGCGAGGGAAGTGGTCCATGCATACAGCAGTGACGCTGTTAGCGTGTGCGGCTTGGCAGCCGGAGCAGCAGAGCCTTGAGCTCCCTCCTCCCCGACTTTTTTTCCAAGTGGCCGCTGAGCCATTTTTGTACACTAAAGGAATAGAAAAGGGAATTTTTTTCATGAAGAGTGGGTTTCAGGATATCACAAACGTATCAAAAACCATCTTTTTCAGTTTTATACAATGCTGCAGCATTTTTACCAACACATGTTGATTAGCTTTTTTCGCTTAAAACAGGACAGTATGTGGTCTAACTATACCTAGTTTCCTCATGAGTGCTTCCAGGCTATTGCCTTGATTTAGAACATGCTCAATTTTTTCACTATTATGCTTCTTTCAATCAGTTACTGTATGCTTTATTGATTACCGCCAATAACTCTGCCAACTGTATTCTGTTGGTTGGATTAGAGGCTTTCATGCTTTACAGTTATTAATCAGTTCTTAACTATATCCTATTGCTTGCTTCTACATTCACTGAGTAACAATATTTGTGACCCTGAATTCCTGTAGTTTAATTGTAACCTTTATTTTGTTGATGGGCATCTTAATCACTAGGTCATTCTATTCTTTCTCTGACTGTAGACCAAGTTGAGACCTTAACCATTGTGTGGTATATGGATCGCTCCTTTGTGATGACCTCTGCATCATAACACATGGTTGTGAGCACATTATGAAGTGCATTATTTTTAGGCACCCCATTCCAGCTTTTACATATACACTTACGGTTTTGCTCAAGACAGTAATCATGATTCCTAAATTGTTTGAAACTGACAACTGTTGCCAATCAAACAGCTGTGCATAAAGAGCAATGTTTATGTCTGCCCCCTCCTTTTGTATGTCAGTCATTTCAAGCATTGTTTTCTTCACATGAAACAGTGTCTGGGCACTTTGGATTAGTATCTCTTTTAGATCAAGCCACACGGATGATTGTCACAAGTTTTACGAAAAGTGCGCTCTACATGTCTCGAGTGTCACCTCGTACTCTTCAGTCGGCAGAAGCCTAATAGTGTCAGCAAAGTTAACACAAGGTTCATGTATTTTCAAGGCCCATACAAACCTGCCCAGTCATGATTTGAGCACCCTGAACACGGTTGATGTTTCATATCCATTTGTGGGAGTACGAAATGTGTTGCAGAGAGATTGGGTGGCTCAACTTAATGCTGTTATTTCAGCACATGCCTGCTACATGAACCGTTTACTAGGTAATATGTTCACGTAACATGCAACAGAACACAGGTGTCAATAAAGCGAGCCACAGCATGCAAGGCCACATGCACACAACAAAAATAAGACACGGAGGCAAGAAAGTGCTGTCTTCGATTCCGTGTTTATTGAAACTGTAAGTACAATGGGTTCCCCAAATTGCTGCTTGCGGTGCTCCTTGTGGTGCGGTGCGAGCACCACTACTGTAGCATGTAGCTCATCAGAGCACAACACTACAGTAGGCCCCCTATCCGCCACCTGGAGACCACACTCTCTAGCAGGCAGGTTCTGTCGAGAGGGCCACTGCAATGGTCTGGTTTCCCAGCCGTTCAAAGGGTGGCAAGGTAGGGACACAAAGCTCACAATCACTTAATAATGAGAATGCAGGCCAAGAATGTACTTGACACAGCCCAGGCATGAGTAGAAAGAATAAGAACTGGCAAGGGCAATGCAAGCGAAATCAGAAAAAGGATATGCACTGCAGGCTCCAAAGCCCCTGTAAACTTCATAGATTCCTTTTGCACAAGTCTGTTGTGGCTGTAGGAAGAAGAAAAAAAATGCATGGGCCTGCTCGGGCACCTCCGCTGCCTCACGCGGACAGATGTAAGTAGAGAAAGAAAAAGAAGAGGGAGAGAAAGACGCGCGCTGCGACAGCCGTCGTTCACCACCTAAGCGGTGGCGGGTGCAATGACGGCATACAACAGATAAAAATTCGATGGCTGGCTAGCCCCCGCCACATGCGGCGTTGACCTACCGACCCAGCCTCATACGGCCAGGAAGCGCCACCCTTCACTACCTTCCTTGTACAAGTCTGAAGTCACCTAAAAAGAAACAGAATAAAAACAGAAACCCACAAGCACAAACAGGCAAAGGAATGAAAAACACACAGAGCAGTTTCAGGAGCCACTCATGGAGTGCTAGCTTTATTCATACACTCTTCCAGGTCTGCGAACAAGCGCATAATGCCTGGGTGCTTGTTTTTTGGAATGAGCTTCAGTACTTTGGCTGCCTTTAAAAGCATTACCTCATCCCAGCTTAAATTGCTTATACAACCATGTGTGCACTTTTGAGTTGGCTCTTCACCCATTTTCTTTGCACATATAGCAAGCAGCACTTCTGCTGTCGTAGCCTCTGCAGCGCGCCGTTTCCTCCGGATCACTCTTGGTCGTTGCGCGCTGCCATCTTCAGGCAGCCTCGTGCCATTTGGAGATGTGTGGGCACTGGGGGTGGGTTGCCAGAAGGTCCAGCTGGTGCTTGCGCCAGGTCCTGTTGGAATTTTTACTGCTATAGGGCGATTTTGGAGCAAAGTATGATTACATGGGCGTAATTGTGAGTAAAAGTTGTTTGATCTGCCCGTGCAAACAGTTAAAGCACAATCCAAATTCCCTGATGCCATGTTTTTAGTATTTAGAATAACCACTTGGTAGTAATGATTCAGTGATTTTTTTCTTTCTGGTTCGCCCACTTAAAGTTGTAGGAATTATGTGTTGCTACCGCAGAGCTTTACTTTCACTGAATCAAGCGTTTGTAAATGGTGAAGAAAATTCACTCACATTTTGCGAAGCTGGCAACGGGAACCTTTGTGTCCCATTTGGAACGAGGTCACCCGAAGTCTCCTCCTCGATGGTGACCTCAACTTGGCTCATGTTGGGCCCAAAACTCTTTTCTTCTGCCTGCTCATTACTTTAGCTCCATGTCTGGCACTGAAGGAGGATATCTGCAAGAGATTTCACATAACATACAACCACGCCAACAATGCAGAGAGCACTGTACAGATATATTGTAATTCGAAGGAAGGAAGCAACAGAATTACCTTCTGCAGTCTGGTGCGCCTGCTCAACTGAGGCAGCTTCCAAATGGGAAGCGTCCTGCTGTATGCTTTTTTCATACAAGTCTCTCCTGAAGAAAATACGAGCGTGGTCATGTCAGATTAATTTCATTTCAACAAAGCGCATACTTGCAAAAGAGGTGCAGCATAGCCATGATAAGAGTATGGTATGCTGAAAACCATTAACGTCTCGCTGATGCACTGAGAATGTGCATGTATGCCACGCCTTGTATACACGTGCATGTTGTCCCAGCTAAATTGAGGCAATGGCTAAAAAAGACATTATAAACCAGTTGCATACAGCTGCCTGCAGTATTGCATGCAAGGGAAATTTTAGTTTTTCACATAACTTTTTGAGTTAATTTTAAATAATTGCTAATAAGTACATGACTGCACAATATAATTTGCAAAGTTTGAGTACACCGCCAGGATTTCCCTTGCAATATGTGTAGTAAGAGAAAAAACCGTCACGTGAGTCATTTTTTTAGCTTATCTAGAAAATCTGCCCAAAATACAAAAAAAGAAAAACTCCGTGTGAGTAGCTCATTCACATGTCACAGCCGCGCTGCCTTCTCTGAGGGAAAGAAATCGGCTGCAGCATTATCTATGCACGGCACCGTTGCAGCGGTAGGCCGATGCGACAAAGTTTGCGATGGTTCCTTCGCCCGCGTCAATGAATTGGCCCGTGAAGATGCAAGCTGCAATTTACAAGCGCGGCGAGGACGCTACAACCATAGCCTAGAAAATTGCGCACCGCCTTACCGCTGGAACGAACATGATGACGCGGGAACAGTCTAAGTAACGGGATTTTAGTTTCGTATTTCGCAGGCTTTCTTTTTTTTATCGTAAGTAGAGATTGGGGGGTTTCTAGAGGTACACTGTGACCTTGCAAATCGAATCTATTGCCTCAAAATCTGCGTATAGATATGTGCAATCATTGCATTTGCTTCCTAATTGCAAAACACAAAAATCTCCAGCTGACAGATGTATGCACACGCGGATGTGAAATATGCCACTAAATTTCGACTTACGTACCTCCGACTCGAGGCGTGACCACGCAGGAACGACATCATGCGAAAATACGGCCAACACCTGATGACCCTTCCGCCACGGAGGTAAGCCCATTTTTTTGCAGAGTTCCCCTGAAAAGAAGTTAACAGAAAAGTATGACAATTAAATCCGACATCCACGCTTTCAAGTAACGAGACAAAGTTACAGTCAACCGCAAATGGAACAAATGAAATGGCACGAACTCATGCTAATGCTTTTGAAAATCCTGTTTTGTTTGTTTAATTTCTCCACCGTGCCAACACATTGCCCGCGAAATTCAAAGACACATCAGTGAGCGCGCGATGTCATATCGCACGCAATATATTGGTTTCTCAGAAATTCCGTGTTGACGCGTCTAGGACAGGCTATCCCTGTAAGCTGTGAAGCATGAGTGTTTAATGATGGTGTACTCACAGCGTAGCGACAGCGAGGACGTACAGAGCGCCATAAATTCTGAGCTCATTGCGTACGTGTTGATGCCTAACTCACAAGGATGTGCGATTTCCTCCTAATTGGTGCAGATGTGCGCCAGTACAGGTGCAAGTGTATAAAGCACGCCGGACACTTTTTAATTGTATACAAAACGGACAGCTGCGTGCACTGACATATGCTGATTGGTCACAGTTGTGAATGAATTCTCTACTAAACTTAAGGACAGAAGGATGCCCTCAGAAATTGCACTTACCATTGATGCCCAGTTCCTCTCCAATGGCTGCCCCCACAAGAAACCTCCCCGACTTGTTTTTATAGTTTGATGATGTTAAATCATACAGAATTGGGTTCAATTTAACTATTTCAATAATTTCTGAATGGCCTCATCGGTCCATATCTGAGAGCCGGTCCCCGAAGACTCCTGTGAGAAACTTGCGGGAGCTGCCATCTCAACACCACCAGCTAGGATACGCAATAAAGTCGCTTCTGCGAAGTTCGAAGAGGGTGAAATCAATACAGACGGATGGGTGCGCGCGTAATGCTCTCCCTCGCGCACGCCACGTGCTGCCTTTGTGCACGAGCGAAGCATTACACACGAGCCAAAGAAAAATATCTTCTGCGGATTGTTCGCAAAACTTTCAGCTTCGCAGGGGGGCGCTGCAAGCGCCAGTGAAAAGTGCACTCTTCAGCGGCGTCCGGATAATTGACCGGGCAGGCCGGTTCCCCCTTCCATTGAACAGCTGCGCGAGTGGCTCTTGAAAGGGGTCAGTTCTGCGCGTGCTGGGCTGCTGCAGATCTGTTTGTGTAGTCGCGTGCTTTCTCCTTGATGCTTGAACGTTTACGCATGCGCATTCTTCAGAGAATTAGGAAAATGTTTCAGCCCGAACGCGAAAAAAAACTTTTGGATCCTGTACCCCCGGTGAGGCAAATTGACGAAAACGCCATTATGTTAACGGCGCTTTTAGTGCCGCAAGTAATTAAGTGGCAAAACAGTTTACAATGTGGAAAGTAAATCTATTTTTTACATAGTCATCTTCCCAATGCAAAATTTTATTCGTTGGCTCAGTGTGGTGCACGAAACTTCACTGACTTAAAAAATTGGGTTTTGATACTTTTTGTGCTAATAATAATGAAAATTACCTTTATTTTAACGCAAGTTAAGAGTCCTGAACGAGACCATCCACCGAATATGCCTACAAACTGCTCGCTTATGGTTAAAAGGGAAATGTCGGATGCTTATTTATTTCATGCTGTCACAGCGCACGCGTACCCTCAAGACAACCAATCTGCATAGCCATCGATCATAAGCGAATGCTCACTGATGTGGATGACAAACATTTTGACTTTTCAAAATTCTTTTTTTGAAACTGCATTCGGCCGCATGAACACTCGTCAGTAAATAACGATAACGGAGAAATGCTTAACTAAATGCTACGATTCCGTGCAAAAGTTTGGTAAATAAATGTTTCTGCAATAAATAATGTCATACTTTTTCAATTGGATAGAAGTCTGGTCTAGTTGCAGGCCGTTCATGGCAAACAATTGTAGACGCGTCTCCTCTTTCTCTGTACTCGTAAATTTTGCGACAAAGTAGTTTCATCGGGAACATCCTTTTTAGCATTCATGGCTATGCTCTCCAAAGCAGCAGTTTACAAGCAGTGGCAAATGCACTTGCAGGGCTGGCATTCTGTGGCACTGCAAGCATGGTGCTGTTGTGTGCTTTTAATAAAAAGAACCAAGAAGGGCCATTCCGCACCCCTGGACACAATAACCTTTTTTTCCCTCTCTGAACGCCATGGAATGCCAGAAAGCCTCGCAGCGACGAGCAACATCTTTTGTGCACCTGCGAGTGAGACAGCGCGTGCATACAATGAAGGAGAGGGTGCCAACGGCGCGAGCAGCGCGCGTACCAGTCGAGACGTGGGTGGTTCAATGCGCTCCCCCGGCGACGTCCCCGAACAGTAGCTAAGAAATGACCGCCAGAGGAAAGAGGCGGCGCTGGTGTAGTGGGAACAAACTTCAGGTGCCTCCTCTATAGCTTCTGCGTAGGTAAAACCTCTTTCAACGCGGCTCAGAAACCTGCCGAGGTGGCGAGAAATTCCTCTGTCCTTTGTTGTTGTCAGGGTAATGATTGCATGGCTCCAGAAAACCCTTCTCCAGCTGAGGAACACTGATTCCGCCAGCGTTCCCCGGATATTCTGCATGCCCTTCCCGAACTCTAGGAAGAGAACTGAGAAGGGAAAAAACGCACCTGTTCATGGACAGCTTGCTTGCAGTCTGAAAAAATAACGCAGTTTCCGATCG
>JAJIZL010038811.1:0-21968 GCA_023969395.1 Amblyomma maculatum
GGACAAGGAGCTGCCTTACAGATGTACAAAATAATGTTTTCAAAGGGACACCTATCAGCGTGTATTGTGTGATCCCTGCACACCGCATTATGTCACGTTTATATTAAACCTCCCGGAGTTTTTAACAAGGCTAAACTCATTCAGAGAAACAACCATCGCTCATATATGCTGACTGCCTGAATGCTGTGGAATTTGCCGGGCCCAGGATGCGGCCCTTCACTCACCGAGCAAATTCTGATCACAACAGAACCTTGTGTTGAGAACTCGTGCACGCAGGTGGTCAAACCGTCTTGTGCTTTCACACCACTGCCAGTTGAACTTCATTTGTCTGAGTCAATAAACACGAATGTCGATCCGAGCGATTGGGTTACAATTCCCCAAAGCCACTGCGAGGCTATTTAGTGAGGCTGCAGCCGTCACCAAACGTTCTCTGCCGGGTTTTTATCGGTTGCGCAGATAAATTTTGTTCTGAAGATAAATTCTGGCTCTGGAATAAATGAATGATTTCCTAAAATCTCGCCTGCAATTTAATGGACTTCCAACTCTCTTTTTGTATTTGTTTTACTGTGTCACCGTGTACAAAAATGTGAATGGTGCTTATATTTTTCGTGACTGCTGTGTGGCTGATCGGCAAAGTGGATGCTTCCAATGCCCTCGTTGCTTCTACAATTGGAACTCATTCACGTCAGATCCTCGTTTGCAGTGGCTACCGTGCTCAAATCCGATTATGGCGTTTTGGCCAAACAAATAACTTGAGCTTGGGGAGATAGCGACATTTTCGATTACGTTTCCTTTACTTTTTTTTTAATGTGCCTCCTAGATTTTTGCAATTGTTTTGCACACTGATCCTACGGAAGATAAAATTCGCCGTTAATATTCGCCTGCAGAACAAAAGGAATCGTCGTATTAAGATTTTCCCTGCTCCCACTCTTTCCAACCGCTCAGCGTAAGCGCCTGGCCAGTCTGCTGTGCGGCAACAATCGTTCGCTATTGCTCTGTCTTAGGTCGATCATAACACAAGAACGTTAGCTAGCGATAATCAGTACAAAGCATCGGGTGCCGCCGCAGGTCGTAAATAGAGGCAAAATAGGTTTAGGCTAACCGTAGTTGCGCAGCAAAATTATTGTAACACTGCGCTGCGTTGCCGACGTTGTAGCAGGTGCATGCACGAGCAAGTCATTTTAATGGCTCACTACCCGAGCTGTGAATGCATGGGACAGCTGGAAACTGCAGGGGCGTCTTTTAATTCGGGACATGTCGTCATACATGTCATGAACTCTTTCTGCGCCACAACCATGCTGTGATGTCATTTGTTATTTGGCCAACAACAAGAATCCGGCGGGAGAAATTTGTTCGCACGGATGATAATCTCGTCTGTGCGCTTCTTGAAACGTTCGCAAATATTGCTTCTGTAGTTTATTTTTCCCGATATATGTGTGATGAGTTTCACCTTACCACCGGAGAAAGTGTAAGCACAAACCTTGTGCCGGACAGCTGTGTTTGAAATTCAATTAACACACCATTACAACTCTACATTTCTGATTTCGAGCTGCAATCACTTTCTGTTGTCCTTGTTTTATATCATTATTTTTTTGACGCACATGCTGCTGTGATTCATACTTTTGTAAGGTAACATGAGCCGAGCTGTGAATAGTCTGCGCGTTGGCTTAAGGAACGGAATATTAGCGGACTGAACGTAATGTTGTTCCTTATCAGCGATAAATAATCGGGTGCTCGTTGTGACTGGCATGAAAGTGACGCAAATACATTTGAGTGATTTCGCAAGTGCCAATACGCAGACAGCACCGGGAAGGCTAACTTCAAGCGATGGCGACCCGTCATCAGCTGTCCTGCATATTCACTGAAAGCAGCTTATATGGTTGTCATTTTCAGCCTCCTCATAGGAGCAGAATTTATTCAGCAGTCGTAATCTAATCAGAAAAAAATGTCCGTTTGGCCCGTGTCTACTAATGCACTGCAAGCTTCCTGCTGGCTGCAGTTGGCGCCACTGGACGGCGGCTGGGGTTCTTCATCCAAACAAGAGACCCCGTAAAACAAAAATACCCTAGCATCAATGCAGGTATAACGCTACTTACTACACCTACCTCTGTATTGTACAGGGTACAATACAGAGGTACAGGGTACAGGGTATTGTACAGTATGAACACGGCTCCGCGTGGCCGCGCTCCGCGGAGCGCCAGCGCATCCGGCGCGGCCGCGCATCGAAGCAAAGCCGCGCACAGGGGCCCGGGGGAGGAGCTTCGTGTCGTCTGCTACAGCGCTGGCGCGCACCTCGATCGCATTGCTGGAAAGCTACCTCGCACGCTGCGTGTTTACAGTGCCCGAGCAAGTCGCGACGGCTTTGCGAAAAAGGGCACTTCACAAATTAGCGGCCGGTGTCCTCAGTGCTGCAATCTGAGTTATAACCATGCACTTTTTCAGGGCTTTCTGCTAGAACACGTTGTCGGGCTAGTTGGTGCATATTTAGGAACTTCAACATAGCGAAAATACGGCATACACAGGAAAAAAAAAAGAGGACTGAAGTCGGATAGAGAGAAGGAAAAGAGGGCTTTCTCCTCTTTTTCTGGTGTATGTCGTATTTTGGCTGGGTTTAGGTTTCTGAAGAGAGCTTTCTGGCTTGGTTTATTTTAACACTCCATAGCGACTAAGGCTATGCGGGGGCATGGAATATTTCGATCACCTGACATCCTTTAACGTGTTCCGACCTCTCATAACACTCGGGCATTCTTGCACTTCGTCTCCATCTGAACAAAGCCGCTGGCGCCGCGATTTGAACTCGGGTCTCCTGAAGGCACCGCTGCGGGTAATTCTCAGGACATTCTCAAGCTCTGCAAGTGGTGAAGGTAGCGGAACAAAGCTTTATTTCGTGCTCGCGCTGTGTAATGATGATGGGACGTTTTACATGAGCAATTGTTATTGCCGTGTGCAGAGAGATGGCGCCGGGCCGTGTATTCTTAGTTCGAGTCGTCCCGGGATGAGCACAGTGCGAGAGTTCGCAGATAACTTGATGCGATTTTGTATTTCAATAATAAATTGATGTAAATCAGATTTCTTATGATGTGTAAGATAAAATGCAGTGCATTTATTCCATTATGTATTTTTCATGTTCGCATACCACTGCTTGTATCAGTAAGCTTGCAGAAGGACAACGTATTTGGTCGAACTCATATTCCGCCTGTCACAGAGCCCATTCGCAGAGCTGAAATGCCTAGCTGATTAATGTGTCTAGATCTTTTATTCAGTTCCCACTCGCCTTAGCCGTTTTGCTGATCTCTGCTTTCCCTTGTCCGCCAGCAGCGCTTTTTTTCACACGGCGAAACGTAGCGCAAAGGAAGGCCACAGACCTAAAGATCCACAAGGAGAATTGTAGAATAGCAACAAATTTTATTGCGGAAGCACATGTGCAGCGCGCTGCTTGTCACGCGGTCCCTCATGCAAACGATAGCGGGAGGAAAGAGAACGCTCTTGGTCTCTTGACTTAATAAACGCGACGCTATACCTCGTGTCAGAGCCATCGCGATGGGAGGCGTAGGAGTAAAAAGAAACATGAAGGCGCTACTTTTGCGTGTGTGATCCCTGTTGAAAAACAGTCCTGCAGCTTTATAGAACTTTTCCTAGTTGGTACCAGTCGGCTCCAGCTGGTAGCAATTTAATTCTCTTTTGGTTCGACCTGGAAGCACCGGGGACCTATTTCCATTCATTTAATCATTTATTCATCCTTCATCTCATAACCTACTGATGC
The DNA here is from genome assembly GCA_023969395.1 of Amblyomma maculatum. NCBI lineage: Eukaryota > Metazoa > Arthropoda > Arachnida > Ixodida > Ixodidae > Amblyomma > Amblyomma maculatum. Next base: position 3,764 of record JAJIZL010038811.1, read on the forward strand.
CCTGAGGCAATAAATATCGACTTAAAAAAAAAAACTGTTTCACAAACCAGTCAGACTGGTAAAGATTTCAGTCAGCTCAGTATCTGGTGGCATCGCCTCCAACCTCAATCACGGCCTGCATTCTGCTCGGCAGGGAGCTGTACAGGGACCGACACATGCTGCTATTTGTCCTAAGTCGCTCCCATTCCTCTCGGATGGCAGCCCAGAGCGCGTCCGGTGATAGGGAATGGAGCTGTCGGCGTGCCATTGCGAACTTCATGCTCCCCCAAACGATCTCAATTATATTGAGATCAGGTGACTGTGGAGGCCATTCAAGAGCTGCTACTTCGCGAAGCTCCAGAAAGGCTGCAACTTTCTTCGACTTGTGGATCGGGGAGTTGTCGTGTTGTAAAATGAAGTCATTATCAGGAAACGGTCCGCCCAAAATGTATCGGAACAGCACATCGTCGAGGATCGAACAGTAGGCTTCTGCATTGAAGCGGGTTTCCGCACGAACCAACGGTCCCAAGCCTTCGGATGTCAAAGCTCCTCAGACACTCACACAAGAACGGCCGCTGGCTGCAACTCTCTGCATGTATTCCGGCATATACCTGCAAAGAACGAAATCTTTTGTTGGCGTTAGTATAAAATAGAAGGGCAACCTCTAAGCAATAAGGAACAGTTTTTCAACAATTTTAATTATTAGAATTGCCTGATGCTGAGCTCACAGATATTTTCACTTAACGCCGTCAAGAAAAATACTATGAACGAGCCTCTCTTCTCTCACTTATTATCAGATTTATTATATATTGGCGCATTCAGGAACATTACTTATATGTAAGGTACTATCGGGGACAGAAGTGCCCAGGACACGGCTCCACCGGCCGGAGAGCGAAAAACTGCATCGTTGCGCCATCTAGTGGCAGTTCACTTGGTTCGAAATCAAGGAGGAGCGCATGCGCGCCCTAGCTAGCACGTAAGCATGTACTGACGATGCCTTCACGCAAATTGCTGTTCAGCCAGGAGCCTTTCGCCAGATGCCGCAATATGTGCATCGCTGTGATCGTGTGCTACACGTTCTGCTGCGCTAGAATGACAAGGCACTAGTCATATGTCTTTTGCCTTTTGGACGCATGCTCTTGAAGAAACGTGCATTGATAGGCAGGCTGTTTTTATTCTTATTGTTTGCAACAGTGGTTTTCGTCCCGGTTCTGGGAAGTTAAAGCTTAATGCGAACATCGTTTCTGTATTGCATGAGTAAAAAACACACGCAGATTCTCAATGATTGTCGTTAACTGGGCGCAACGTTGTGTAGAAATTACTGAGCTTCAATTAGGTGATTTTTTGTCTGATGCTTTGTTTTCAATTTTAAAAAGCAGCGAGTTTGGAAGCCAATGTCATGAAAATTCTATGTGTTCCTTGGTAACTATGATGTTACCATCACGTTTACTTGCAACTGAGAAAAACATATCTAATTCATGCCTTAGATATGAGGAAAAAATTCAGTGAGGGGCGATAAAACTTTTTATTCGCCTAATAACAAAAGCGTCTTGGCATGCTCAGCATAGCTATAGAAAGTACCGTGGCTTTGGTTTAATACCTGGAAAAGTTTCCCTCCTCAGCAATGACTTGTTACAGTCTGCGAGGCATTGACTCGTAAAGGCGGATTATGCATTCGGGATGCTCACGCAGCGTTTCCCACTCGTGCTGTATTGCATTCCACAATCCGTCTGCTGTGGCGCCACCGAGGTTTTTTGACAGCAAGTTCCTTTTGAGGATGCCCCAAACGTTTTCAATTGGGTTCATGTCGGCGCCCTTGGGTGGCCACTCCAGCACGTGTATGCTGTGACTTTCAAGTGTTGCGCTCACTTTTCGGGCAGTGTGCACTGGGCTGCGATCTTGCTGCAGCAGGTAGCACCCATCCGGAAACTGACCGTCAAGAACATACGGCACAAGTGTGTTTTTTTATGATCTCGCAGTAGGCGTCCGCGTCGAAGTGACTACTTAGTGGGGCCACCTGTAAGAATACAGGTGGCCCCACTCCTTCCTTGCTTATGGCTCCCCAAACAGCAACAGCACAGCGCCCACTGGAGATGACACTGAGTGTACTCTGGCAAGTACCTGCACGAAGGAGAAGAAGAGAACGGTGAAATGAGAGCAGTAATCGCCAACTAGGTGTTGGACATTCATCCTGCAAAAAGTGGGTTAGTGCGCCTCAAACGAGTTACTTCTTTTGTCCATGTAATTTGCGCGTAACCCCCTATTTGAAAGACGAGAGTGGGAAAACTGGGCAAAGTTCGAGCTTTTCTTTTGGTGGGTTATAATAGCTAGTATTTTCATTGATCTGAAGGCGTAAATATGATTGTTCGTCTTTTTGTGCTTATAGAGCAGCATAGTTATGCAGTAACAGGTACGGTGCCAATTTTGCGTACGAATAAATTTAAAGCGAGTTTCTGTAAGGAATGAATAGAATAAAGCTTCACAAAAACTAAAGGAACTGAGGAAGTTCCACAATGCTTCCGGTACCATGAATGGCAGATAATTTTCTTTCCGTTCTATTTGACAGTAATGCAAAGGACTGTAAATCATACCTGCAATTTATGGGGCGCCAAACGCGCCGCTTCTGGTCCACCTTGTCGAAAAGGTAGACTCATCTGTGAAGACGACCTCGGACCAGTCGGCAGAACTCCACTGCTCATATGTACGCGCGAAGTAAAGCCTTGCCTGTCGCTGTGCTTCCCTGAGAACGGGCTTCTGGACAGCGACATTGTGTTTTAGCCCGCACTCATGCAGTCTCATTTTGATGGTCTTGCAAGAGATATCCAAGGATAGCTCCTTCTTGATGCTTTTGGCGCTCATAAATGGATCGGCGACTGCGGCACCTACTATGAGAAGATCTGTCTCGTCGTCAGTTGCCCTTGGCCGTCTAGAACGGGGAGCGTCGGTAAGTCGCCCCTGCTCATCACGGAACGCCTTTATAATACGAGTCACTGCCCACTTCGAATGGCCAGTGAGCCGAGCGATCTCTCTTTGAGGCACACCTTGAACAAAGTAGCGCACAATTAATTTCCTCTCTTCAATTGGAATAGGAGGGGCCATCTCTGAGAAGCAGTGACTGTCTTGCAAAAGCTTTCGCTACCAATGTCTCTTGACCGGCACATTTCGTGGGTTTAAATCATGCGCTATCAAATACCGATAAGGGTTTCAAAGGAGGCGTGTACCACGTTCCCATTCCACAAAACCAATTTTCGGTTGTCCGCGAAGAGAGCCGCCGTTAGAAACAATACGAATAAAAACAGCAAGTCATTCAATGCAGGTTTGTTCAAGAAATTATTGCGTCCTTTTGACGAATGACATGGCAAGTGTCTTGTCATTCTGGCCAGCAGCACGTGTAGCACACGAACACAACGATGCCCATATTGCGGCATCTGGCGGCAGCCTCCTTGGTGAAGAGCAACTCACGTGAAGGCACCGTCAGTACATGCTTACGTACTAGCTAGGGCGCTCATGCGTTCCTCCTTGATCTCGAACCAGGTGAACTGCCACTAGCTGGCGCAACGATGCAGTTTTTCGCGCTCCGGCCGGCGAAGCCGCGTCCTGGGCACTTATGTCCCCGATAGTACAGTGCATGAAAATCAGCTTTCTGACACCCACAATTTAACAAGAAACAAAAAGTTATACATCATACAAAAATTTGTGCCTTTTTATTCCTTTCGATGCAAGTAGGTTTCGGACATAACGTATCCAAACTTGGCCGAAACAAATGTTTTTGCTGACTATGCACTGATAAGCTTTCTCGCTCAATACTGCGCTTAAAATATTTTCCTAAATGAGCACAATGTAAACCTTTATTTTATTCCACCCTTTTGAGACTCTCTATGACATTAAAATCTACTAATTGATAATATTATTCGACTATGTTAGTTAAAGTAACTTATTTTTTGCAAGGAGTACATCTTCCGAATGCGTGTACAATGATACATTGGAATTTCGTGGGCATTACTTAATGTAGTAGATGGTCCTGTGAGCATCTACTAAATTAAGTCCTGTGGTCCTGTGGGATCCGCACACTGTGGCATGCAGCCCGCATGCGATATGCAATGACGCAGCACGAAGTGCAGTGGACGTAAACCTGCCACATTTAAATTTATCAGCAACTTAAAGGGCGCAAAGACGGCGGGCTCATGGGTACGCTCTGCAGCTATCGTGAAGTAATTTCCTGGGAGTAAGGATGAACTTCCTTTACCGTGTCTACATATATCAAGAGCGCTTTCAGAACAGAACCACAATCCTGACCTTAGACTGTTTTGTGAAATTTTAACTAGACTATTGCCGAAATTATTCGCGAGAAGAATATGCTAGCCATATACGGGGTTATGCGAGAACGTGATAATTAGGTCAGTGTAAGAATTCCTTTTTTTAATATTATCAGAATTACTGAAGTAAACCTTGTTGCTGGCCTAGTTGGTATATGATCAATAGGAGAAAGGTTAGCGCAAGAGCAAACGAACGCAAGACAGGAGGACAGGACAACGCGCTAACTAGCAACTGATTCTTTTATTGAAAAGCACACATAATATACACGGACATCGTCACACCACCTATCAGCTAGTCCCGCCGGTGTGGTGCAGTGGTAAGACGCCCGCCTACTGTGCCGGAGTACCCGGGTTCGCTCCCGGCCTCGGCGGCTGAGCTTCGATGGAGGCGAAACGGAGAGGCGTCCGTGTGCTGTGCGATGTCAGCGCCCATTAAAGATCCCCAGGTGGTCGAAATTTCCGGAGTCCTCCACTACGGCGTCTCTCATAGCCTGAGTTGCTTTGGGACGTTAAACCCTAAAAACCAACCAACCTATCAGCTGTCGTACAGGTCAGATGCCAAGTAATTGCCTAATGTTAAAAAGATTAAACGCAGGTTGACCTAAAACCGATAAAACCACCGGATGAATCGTTAAAGACACAAGAACAAAAAAGACACGTTGTGTAAAGGCCCGATAAAACCAATAAACCAAATATCAACAAACCCGATAACAAAACAACTAAAACCGATAAAAACAGCCGATGACTCTGAAAATAAAATGGCACGTGGTGCAAATGGCCCATAAAACCGATAAAACAAAAATGGATAAAAGGGATAGCTAAAAAACTAAAACCGATAAAAACAACCGATGAATTTTTGAAAACAAAAATGGCACGTGGTGTAAAGGGCCAGAGAACATGTTGCAATGGATAAGAACTTCTGAGACGATTGGGACCCGATGAAATGTTACATGGGTTGAGAAGGGAAGATACGAGATAACAAAAACACACTGAAACGATGAAAGTTTAGACCTAACAAATGTAACAAGTTAAATAACACGTTGCCGTGTCCTCCTGTCTTGCGTTCGTTTGCTCTTGCGCTAACCTTTCTCCCATGATCAGAATTAGTACAATAACGTAAAAAATAGCCCCAAGGTATATAGGCATTTCGGCAGCCAATAATACAGCACGAAATCTAACTTCGCACTTTTTAGCATAAGCGGGCATGTGTAGTTATGCTTACCGGCAATTTTCGGGCCGCCAGACTCGCTGCCGCTGGTCCCACTTTGTTGTTGTGAACGCAGATTCATCAGTGAATACTACTTTTGCCCACTGGTCTTCTGACATTGTCCATGCTGCCGGGCAAATTCCAGGCGCTTTGTCTTGTTGGCAGCACTCACAATTGGCTTCTGTACAGCTGCTCTGGATTGGAGGCCCGCTTCGTACAGCCGACGCTTCACGGTAGTGTTCGAGACACCTGGCAGCCCGGAAGAAATGTTCAACGCTGCCATGAGCGCTGTGAGGCAGTGTTTTGAGTGCGGTTTTGGCAGTGTGCTCGTATCATTTGCTTTCTTGGAATTCAAAAAAAAAAAAAATCACAAGATAGAGCTGCAAGCAGCCCCCCAGATGTACAGGGTAGCTGTACTTGCTTACCAACTAACTGCCAAGCATGCATGTAGGGCAACCAGGTGTCAACATATTTCAATTTGGAGCCACCGTGCCTTTTTGATTACTTGCACTGTAATGCAAAATAAGAAACAAAGCATGTTAGTATCTGTTTTATTTATATATAGTACAAACCTACGTGAATAAGCTACAGCCTCCCATGAAAAATTGGAGACAACTGGAGCCAGGGTGCCGCAATACGTTTTCTTTTCTCGTAAAGTTCGCTAATGTTTTTGTCAGTGACTGCAAAGCGGCAAGGAATGCTTGATAAGTGTGCGCATAACTCGTAAACCATCTGGTTTTCCGATACCATGTCAGCGTTGCCTTTGTTTTGTGGCTGTAATAAAACGAAGCCAGTCTTTTATTAGAGTGCGGAGACAGGCCACGATTACAGCACAAGTCAAGCAACCCTCTGCATTAACCATGTAAGACAGAAGCATGTTCAAAAGGCGCTTCAGTCTTGTCGGTTAAAGGAGAAGGAGGCGAGGGAAATATATCAGGGGTGACCTCATCTCTGAACGGCAAGACACTCACCTTTTACTGTTTGGTGACCTCACATGTCGGAGCTGCAAACACGGCGGGAGGCTTCGGAGCGTTGCAAGTCATAAAGAGTGCGATAGTACGCTTACGGCGATTACCTTGCGCTGCACATTGAGCCTCAGAACTACGACCAGTCTTTATTTTTTGACATCTAGAATGTTGATTCAGGTGCTGAGATACTAGCATGGTGGTCAACCAAGGAAGTCTAGATTTCCTTGCAGGTTTATGTATGCTATTTGAGACACTGCATAAAAAGCAGTAGAATCACAAACTGTACGTAAAATCAGAAAATGATGTGTCATGATAGTACTAAAACTGAATTGAATTTAAATAAAACATAGTTCTCAAACTCAACTTTAAGAAATAACCTAACTATCGGGCTTTTGTACGGAAGCAAAGCAATTATAAGTAAGTGGTGTTATGCTAAAGACGCGTGGTGGCATCTGTGTTAAACCGGAAGATGTATGCCAAGCTTTCTGTGCTCACATCAGCTCGTTTTGCGTGCTCTAATAGCAGAAGTGTTGTCACTTTTGATGACCTCGCTGACGGCTTAGCACATCATAGTTCCACTGAGAATAAGGTTTTATGGGCAGTTCAAAATCTGAAGCCAAGACTCATTGGCATGGACATATAGGCTAAATTGCTGTTGTTCTAAGTTCATTTTAAATAAATGGTTTTAAATTATCTTTTTAATGTATTGTGTGCATGTTATGAATTTGGTTTGGGGTGCGCTCGTATGGCCACGTGGCCAAACGAAATTCTCGTCTGGTCTAATGATGTGTTTCAATGCATGCATGCAAGTACGTCGGTATGTGTGCATTTATGTATGCGTGTGTGCAAATATGTATGTGTGTGTGTCGCATGCATGCATACATACATCATTTGACCTAATTAGCATTTTTACTCTAACCAAATTCTATGTCACCACAACTATGCAGGAGCGAGGAAAGATAAGTCGAATGTGCGCAGCAGCGGACGTACTATCATAAGCAATATGAGCAAGAACACGGGAACAGGTGGCAGATAACCTCAAACCATCCTTGCGGCGACACACGGTAGCCACGTTAAGCAAATAAGTGGAGAGGGTTCGCCAGTTAGGCCTTCTGCCTACACCCCCTGCTGCGCGAATCTTTCTGCACACGTGAAACATTACGTCTGCATTTGAAGGTGATCACGCTGATAATCGTCGCATCGTTTCGCAGTGCGTCTTCCGCAGTTATAAAGGAAGGCGCTTTTTTGCATCGTCGTTTCTGCTTTTGCTTGGAGTGACTGCGATCATTGTGGCCATCCGTTTTCACACACAATTTTTTTTTATTCTGAGCGAAGGCGATCCACTATTTGCTTCACCGACCGGTGGAAATCTCATCTTTCTATTCCAAGGCACATGATGGCTAGGGTGCCTATCAGCGAGCGGAAATCAATCGTAGAAATGTCTAAAAGGCCCCTCTCAGCGATATATTTCTTCTGTAACAGGACAGCCGTTGTGCGCAGTAAACAGGACCGTCCAAACTTATCGAATAAAAGGACGGCTGGAAGATGCACGGCACGATAGGCGACCGCGCTGCACCCCAGAAGCCGAAGATTATTGGCGCTGCTAGCGACAATCCATTTCAGACGGCGACGGACTTCCGCAGCGCTCTTGACCTCGGCCATATTAGTGGCACCACAGTACGATGACGACTCAAAGAAGACGGACTGCAAAGTAGTATTGCCGCCCAGAAGCCACTGCTCACGACAGCCAAGAAAACTGCTCGACTCAAGTTCACCATAGACCGCCGTAGCTGGACAATGAACGAGTGGAAAAAGGTGTTATTTTCTGTTGAATCAGCACTTTTCGAGTCGCTGGGAGCAAAAGCAGCGAGTATGGCGTACAGAGTGGGCTCGCAAAACATAAAGGAAGTTGCATCAAGCGGAAGCACAGAAGTCAATGTGTGGGGTGCGCTTTCATGCGATAACATTGAACCCTTGGTGAGAATTGATGGAAATTCACCAGTGCCGCTTACTGCACAATATTAGACCAAGCGATGATTTCGTATGCGCCAGCACCCTAATGGTGACTGCCTGTTCCAGCAGGATCTATCGCCTGTGCGCACAGCCAAGGTTGTGACAAGCCTTTAGGAGGAGAGAGGGGTTATGTGCTTCGCATGGTGCCCAAAAGGTGCCGACCTAAATATCATCGAACATATTTGGGGCCGTATGAAAGTCAGCATTTCCAAGCATTCCTTGGACTTGACCACAATAGCGCAACTGTGGGAAACAACACAAGAGGAATGGCGGCGCCTTCAGCAAGACAAAACCTCCGTTGAATCTCTCCATGCCTTCGAGAATGGAGTGCGTAATTCAGACCACCGGTGGGATCACGCGCTACTAGGACACAAACTGAAAGGAAGCGCATGTGAATATACTGACAGGAGTGCTGTTAGCAGTTTTTTATGACTTTTTTCACATTGACAAACACCAATAAAATATATCTCAGCTCACTTCGCCACGCGGCGTCACTTCGTTTCAAACACTGATAGTGGCACCGCGAAGAAGGGAACCACTTCGAATGCTTTAAGTTATCGCTGATCTGTTGAGAAGCAAATTTCTATTAAAGTGCGGGCCGCATGCAGCGATTCTTGCACGCAAAATCAAGTCGTGCATGCAAAGCCCGCGGTCATGCTTTGACATTTCTTCTGTCATCAGCATTCATCGCGGCCGCATATAGCGGCCGTGTTCTGCGGTAACATGCGAGCGAAATTATGAGCTGCTGTGTAAGGCGCGTTGCCAAACGCTCCGATGAATAAGGGTTATTACGTTCAGCTGCAAGCGAAGTTCGACGTTTGCAGAACGATGCGCGAGGCAGTGGGTGCTGGCAGAATGCCTAACGGGCGAACCCCCTCCACTTAATCGCTGTAAGCGGCTGCCGTGTGTCGCCACAAGGACGGTTTGAGGCTATCTGCCACGCGTTCCCGCGTTCTTGCTTATATTGCTCATCATAGTACATACCTCAGTCCGTGTGGGGCGAGTAGTCAGCTATCAAGGACTGGGACTACTGTACAGTGTTACGAGTCGCATGACCGCAGCAGCCTACGCAGAAATAATCGAAACGGTCCCTTTGCCCCACGTGCTAGATATACCCTTCCCGGACGATCAGTACTATTTTTAACAGGACGGGGCGTCCGTTCACAAGGCTGTTCCTAGATCTTTTGGAGCCCCTTGGAATAAACACCTTACCCTGACCTGCAAAAAGCCCAGATCTGAACATTGTTGAGAAGGTGTGCGGATTGATTAAGCAAAATCTGTCCAATAAGTCGAGCATCACTACATGAGCTATGGGAAGCTTTACAGAAGGAATGGCCACGTCTCCGCGATGACCCCATTTTTGATGATTCCCTCTAAAGATAACTCCCGAACAGGATTCAGAGCCTCAAGGAATCTGGCGGATGGATGATGGATGAACGAGTTTCAAGACGCCGCGACTGAGCCGACGAAGCAATTGTTAACTTCTCCCTGCTATGCCACACCCTGAAAATCAATCGCAGCTGTTGGTTGGAGAGAGGTCCTTTCAGCGGAAGCACTGCTACCTGAGTTGCATCCGACTACAGCACGCATGGTGTATAGACCAACACCGTGTTTACAAGCAAACAGGGCGCTCGCGGCGTCGAAGCCGACTGGGGGTGAACAATAGGGTTAGCGCCCATAGGAATACAAACAATCGAAATATTTCTAAGCAGTTTTTTATTTCACGAGACATCTATGATGTCCTTATTCTGTGCAGAGTAACCGTGAACATCCTAAAACAGATCGAGAATGTATGAACTCTCATTACGGAGGCGAAGTATTTTTTAAACACCGCGAAACGTATGGGGGTGCAAGTTGAAAGGGCGACCCATAAAAACCAGTAAACGCAACTTACTGCAACGTTATTCTCGTTTCCCAGAGCACCAGAAGTGGTGGCCGGTCATTAAACGTTGGCCAGCGCTTTTACCGAACGAGAGCCGCGCATTGCAGCAGACGACAGCGCAGCTGGTGATACCCACCATTGCCGCCTCCAGCTCCGGAGCGTCTGCTAGCGACAGCGCCGGTGGTGCATTTCCGTCTGCAACTGTGCACGGCCAGTTTATCGTGCTTTGAACGGTCCCACAAGTCGTCCGACTTGCAGTACTTGAAAGGAACATCATGGGCCATGCAACATGATGTCGGAACGTGATGCCAGACGATCACCACAACATGAGAAGCGTTTAACGCTACTGAACCAAGTAAAATGTTGCGGTAAGTTGTGTTTACATGTTTCTATGGGCCGCCCTCCCAACTCGCCCCCGCAAGCGTTTCGCGGTATTTTAAAATTACTTCGCCTCGTTAATGAGATTTCTTACTTTCGTGATCTGTTCTAGGATGTTCATGGTTGCTCTGTAGCAAAGAACGAGGTCATGGGTGCGCCGTGAAATTAGAAATTGCTTCAAAATTTTTTCAGTCCATGTATTCTTATGGGCGCTAAGCCTAGTTTTCACCCCTAACCGGCCCAGCCTGGCGACATAAGCGCCACCGCATCGCGCTTACGTCATAGATCGGTGTTGGTCTATAACTTGCGACGCTTTGAACACCTAATCATCACCTGGTACTAGACGAAAGCGGCACACGTCCAGGTTATGCGCGTTAATCTTATGTTCGCGCCCGCGATAAAGACGCAGTGCACTGGTTCTGCCTTCTGAACGTATTTTCCACACTTAGCCTGGCGCTCGTGTACTGTGCGATGTCGGTGCACGTTAAAGATTGACAGGGGGCCGAAATTTCCGGAGTCCTCCACTACGGCGTCTCTCATAGCCTGAGTTGCTTTGGGACGTTAAACCCCACAAGCCAAACCAACCAAACAGCCATTCTTCAGCTTACTGTGAGGTTCTTTTCTTTAGATCTTCTGGCCACCTTAATCTGTGGCTTATTCCGAGACAGTAATCTAAACAGACGACCAGACTGACCAAGCTAACAACGAATACTTTTATATACAGACATGGACGGGACGAGCGTAGAACGAGCAAGTGAGACGATGACAAAATACAAGTTGGGAAAAAGTCACCAAGATGTTGGATGGAGAAGCCGGTGCCGACGCTCCGGGTAGTCAGAGTTCTGAAGGGTCGGTGCAGTAGGGCCTCAGCAAGCCCAGGGGAAGGCTAGGCCACCGGACGGGGCCCAGTAGGGTGAAGAGGCCTCGGGTTGCCTTTCCGCGGCCGATGCTTCAGGTGCCAGGGGCCCAGCACGACGCCGAACGTCCGTGTCAGTGATGAGCCGCAGTTACAGCAGCGGCGATGAGCTGCAGCTGCAGCACTCCCAGGTCTGATCACCCGGGACAGGAGGCGGGCCAGGACAGGAGAACAGGACAGGATACCGCCGGCAGGCCACAGGTCTGGACCCCCGGGTCAGGCCTGGCAGAAGACGCACCGCTCCGAGCTCCTTGGGCAGCCGATCGGCTCCGCTGCTCGCCTGTTCTCTCCTGCTCGTGCCTCGCGCTCCTCGAGCCAACCTCCACGTTTTCCTCTTCTTCTTTCTCCTCCTTTCTTCAAATTACCATATGTTCTTCACAAATATGCCCCCGCCCCCCTTTGAGAAGTTTTTTTCGGGAAAAAAAAACTTAGGGCTATGACACTGATGCACTGTTTTGGAGGACCGCACACCACAACACTGCTTCACCCATCACTGCACACCCCACAGAGTGGCCACACCATTGCTATTGTCTGCTGAGAGTCTGAGGCGCTCGCGCACACCAAATAAAAAAACATTCGTACTAATACAAGTAACATTAACACTCAACACTTGTCAGAAGAAATAAACTCTTAGAAACATACTATGAACAGCACGACGACACCTCCAGAAACTTTGTACGAAATGTGCTCTAAGACGATATATCTCCAACGGCGTTGAAAGACAGCACAGAGATTAAAATTGTCTCCTGTATAAGCACACCTTGTCCACTGTGTAAGCACACCTTCAATCACTTTATCGGAGAAAGAACTGAAATTCCTAAGCGCCTCCGGGCATGCGTTATAATGGTTCCCTTTCCTTTCTTAGTGTTTTATTGTTCATCGCCCGGCTTTTTGCCGTATTTACAATTTTACTGGTTTTAATTGTTTCTTCACCCGTAGGTATGCTACTCCTCATAATGTTATACTTTTTAAAGATTTTTAAGATTTTAACCCTTTGGGCGCTGACAATTGCTTCTGCCATTCGGCTTCAGTTTGTTTTAGTATGTTTTATTCTCGCGAAGGCCCTCTACACCTTCAATTTTATCATTTATAGATTTTACCGCTATTGCTTTTCATCTCTCATTATTGTTCATTCGTTGTTTATCTTGTGTTCTATCGACGGCTGTTTTCACCACAATTTCGAATTTTTAACTTTTACGTTTTATAGATTTTACCGCCATTGCTTTTCCTCGTCATCTTCCTTTATTGTTAATCTATTGTTTGTCTTGTTTTCCATCGATGGCTGTTTTTTTCACCACAATTTCAACCATTAGCTAATGTTTTAACTTAATGACGTGACTATCTTCTCACGGCCGGTGACTGAGCACTATCTTTATCGATGTTCCACCCCCAGGTGTCTTCGCTATATAATCTCTGCCTTTTTGCAATAAACATCAGTTGATAGTCAGCGCCTTGTGTTTGTGCTTCCTTGTTTCTCTGTGTCCCGTTCTTTGCGCTGTTCCTTAATTATGCAAAACCAACTATCCCGCCAACTCGCTCTTATTAAGGACAAACAACACAATCAGAGAAATTTCCCGATATCTATTGCCAGTCGGCATACTGAGCTACTTCGCACTTACGTACATGCACCTGGTGTTGTTAAGTGCAATGCAGATGCTTCTTCTCTGCGGTTTCATGGTAGGCCATACAAGTGAAGATGGCACCACCTCTCCAAACTGCCATGTGACCGCGGGAAATGGCTTGCTAGCAAAAGGCCAAAGGGGAATTTATCTATTGGTTCAAGACATTTAGAAGCACTGCTACTATCATTTCATGTAGCTACTATATTGCACTAGTCAGATTCGCCGCAGGCTTTGCCAAACAAAGCTAAATGTAGCAGAACACCTCCTCTGATAATTTGGAACGGATTCTTGAGAGTTGTAATGATAAATAAATTTGTCAGCATAAAATGCATACTCGAGTACCATTCTGCGCGTAGTCTTTTCTTCATTTTGTTTTGACAATTTCTTCGGTAAAAGAGACACGGGATCTGAAGTCAAGAAATCAGCCACACGAAGAAATTGTCAAATGTCTTTTTTAATATGCCCTATCGCAAAACGACGACAAAGAATGCTACAAAATTGAACTAGTCAGAAATTGGGACCTTGTCGTTTGTCTCAATTTGGTGTTTGTAGTAATCTGTTCTAGTGTATTGTCTGTCGCAGAATGTTAGTCATTGCATGCTGTTTGTCGCAGTGTGTCGTTTTTAGTGCGTAGCTTATTGTAATTTGTTGCTTGTTGCATCCTCTGCAGTCATCCAGTATTCTTGTACTATGCTGCTCTGTATAACTCTACGGTCGTCCGCGCGTAGCGTGAAGGTGTTCACACCGCGAACTGCTTCGCCGCAAAGAGCGCCTGATCTTCCGGACGCGGCGTCGACAGGGAATTGGCGAAACCTTGTACGCGTGCAGGGGCAGCACACGAGTCACTGCGTGCTTGTTTGGTGAACCGAAGACCCGCTATCGGAAGGCGGATGAAGATGGCGAAAACAAGGACTCATTGGAGGTGACGGCGGTTCTAGCCGCTGCTCCTCTTGCTAGAAGCCCCTGAAGAACGCTGGACCTGATCTACAACAAAACTATTACGAGTGCCCCAGTTTCTTATGACATATTATCGTTACTGTGTTCAGAAAGTCAGGCTCGCGATGAATTCATTGCAGCCTTGCTGCGCTGCGTTGGCTCTTGCCAGCGACGCAAAGACGGCTCATAACTCAGGGTTCGTGCAAGCTCTCTATACTGGCGGAATCCCGCACGCAACAATGCCCAGCTGACCGTAGTGTCGTGTGCTAGTGGTCTGGTGACAGACCACTATACACAAGGCTCGGAAAAGAAGTTCGTCCGTCATTGTAATATTAGGCCTTTTATTACATGCGTACCTTTTAGCGTCAGGAATGTAGTTATTCTTTACCAATATTTGGGCCATATTCGTGCTGGCAGCAGGATGCTATTACAAATTGCATCCTGCGGATGCCGTCTTCACCGACTTGGTAGTGGTGCAGACGTGAGATATAGAACACTTTCTAGTGAGCCGCGGAAGATGGGGAAGACTGGGACGCATTGGAGGTTACGGCAATCCTGGCCGCCGCCCCTACTTCTGGAACCCCTTAAATAACGCCAGACAACACGGCTGACTACTCCGGCTTCGTGCAAGCTCCCAGACATCCTGCAGAACAATGCTCAGCTGACTGTATACTATAACGTCCTTGGCTAGTGGTCTGGTCACACGACCACTCTACACACAGCTTGGAGAAGGCCGTGTTCATCCGTCGTCGTAGAATTGGACCTTTATTCCCTTGCGTACCTTATAGCGTCAAGAAAGGTAATTATTTTTAAAACTTTCAGTTGTGCAGACGCCAGATAAGAACGCTTTCCAGTGAACTACGACTGTTGTTTCGATACGCCTGCCATGTTGAGAGTGCAAAACGACGAGCGGATGCGTATTGTCGACCTTTCCATAAAATATTATACTCAGTGGCTTACAGCGAAAATGGTGGGAAACTCTACCCACTCCGTCAGCAAAATTACACTCAATCTTACAGACACGAGTGCCGAATCGGCGATGTTCGCTTGTGTCGGCAGAAAGATATCATGTGGCCCATGTTAGTACACGCGGGGTCCGTGGGGTTTATTATTCAAGTGACTCAGCCTATGACATGCCGTTGTAGACAGCTCAAGGAATTTCGACCACCTGGGGTTCTTCTTTGTGCAATGCCATTGCCCCGTACATGAGCGCCTTGCTTTTTGCCTCTATTGAAAAACGTCTATCATGTACCACAACAGTCAATTTTCCTCCTGGTGCGTTACGATTATAAATGGAAGTTTGTCCGAAAACGTTTGCTGTGTGGAAGCTGTGTTTGCCTTGCCAGTGTGAAATTGTTTAGAATAGAGGTTCTCTTTCGTATTCGGGAATGCAACAGCTTACAGAAGGTATGGGAGAACCCTCTATGTTTGGCCTTTCTGCTTCACATCACCAAAAAAACAAGCACACAGCGTAAAGAAATGCAGGAATTAAATTAATAATGACTGTCTGTACAATGACAGTCTCTAAATAGTTTGAAGCATGAACAGGGCATAATTGAAGATGGCATGAAAGTAAAGGGCAAGGCAAGCGTGCTCGCAAAATCTCAATTTCCCATCAGAACAAAAAGCGTTTCGTGGTGTGCACAGTATAAAACACCTCGTCATGACAACTGAGCTGTGTTATGCTGTGCTGTTTATATGAATTAGTAGCGTATGAAATCCATGGCCAGCAAAAGCAGACCTTTAGTGCTTGTCTTTGTAACAATTCGATAGCTATGTGTGCAGGTTTGGATTTCTTGGCATGAATGCTATTATTGCCTTTATACAGGCTCAAACTGTGTAAGTGCTGTCTATACTGACTGTGTTACCAGGCTTATTGTTTTCACGAATTTGTATACTGTGGTGTTTGGTGTCCCAAAGTACCACATGGGTTACGGTACGGAAGTGGCTGTAGTACAGTGTATTATATTAAGGTTATCTGGGATTATTTAACGTGCACTCATTCCTCAGACTTCTTGCGATTTACCAATCAGCAAATCTGACAGTGGTGGATGCAATATATACTGAAATGAAAAGTATCTAGTGAATTGTCAAACTTAGTGCATAATCTCTCGTTAATTTTTCTTTTAAGCAATTTACATGCATGTCATTTGCGTCGACTATAAAGCGTTACAATACAAAACACCCCACAATATTTGCAACTATTCAGTCTCACATATATTGTCCTTTAGTGTAGAAGTATTATTCATATTTTTTATAACTTACAGAGATGGCGTGCGCCACAAAGAAGAAAACATGGAAGTGGTTTAAGGGGCCAGGCACACGAGGTGTGGATGACTTGCGGCGCTGACGGGCGATGCCGGTTGAAATCTCGCCTTCCAATAGAAGGCGCTGGCCAAGGCCGGAAAGTCTTCATGGTCGACGGCGAGTCCATTGACCTCAGACCGGAAACTTGGCTTTCGGAAGACTTAATGCAAAACTGGCATGTTGGCTGCGCTCTGGCCGCAGAGCCAGTTGTCTTCAGGTCGCCAACTTGGCCTCCGGGAGACGTCACAGGCTGCTTTTTATAGGTGGGATTCCTCTGCCAATCCGAGTCCGTTGTCCTGAAAGAACCATAGTTGCGGAAGATCCCAAATTACAAGATGGGGAAGCCAGCTTTTCCCGGCACGCCGAGTCCGTCGTCAGGCTAGAATCATAAAGTAGTCGAGGTCCAATCATGGCGGTCAGTTTGGGTGGCAATCTCAGTCCATATAACCCGTCATGTAACGCTACTATACGGATGGCTACGGCCACCGATGCGAAGACGGCAGACCTTGGCTGCCTGCAGTCTTTGTCCATGGCTTTCTCCCTTAGGATCTTAACCTCCCCTTGATGACGTGCACGTAAACGACTTGCTGCTGGCTGTTGTCGCGGGGACGGTGAACCTAGCGCACGGCTTAAGGCCCAGGTCAAGGCAGTTTCCATGCCTGTCATCAGCTCCGAAACAACTGCTCGAGCAAGCTGTATACCAGCGAGTCTTCTTGGTGAAGTGCGAGGAGGTTAGGAGAGGGCGTGTCAGCGCGCACGTCAAGCTCTAATCTCGCCACGACTTCGCACGATTTTCTATAGGCGCAGCTCGCAGCCTTGATAAAAAATGCTGAAGTGGGCATCCATTAACTATTTGCGCCGATAAAATATAGAAGGCTATGATCAAGGGCAAGACATTCCCGTAAAGCCAATGGGGACATTTTTTTTTGATGGCGAGGGTGGTGGTGTCTAGGAGTCGCGGCAAACGAATCTATTGCAGAAAACGCACAAGCTATCCTGACAGACGAGCTCAGACAAGCCAGTTCAAGGATTCAATATGGCAGAGTCCGTACAACCTTTTCTGTTGCTGGCGACCACTATCTGAATTCAAGTTGAAGACATGCTGGTAAATAACTGCTCCTGTTTTAGGCTCCTGCATTGTTGTCTAAGTACTTTTTTAATATGTGTGTTTGTGCTTATTTTCGACATAGCTCAGCTCGTTCGAGAAGCAGAAGCGCAAATATTTCACCTCAGGGCACACTTTATTCAAGAAAACAATAGTATCGAGAATTGATGAGTAAAGCTGGTAATTTTAGTCTTCACTAATTTGGAAATACCACTGGCAGCCTCCCCATAGCACCGAAGTTAGAAATAATAGCCTTAATTGGATGACAGGAAGGCATATAACATGTGGAATGCAGGCAAAAATGTGATGAGGATGACAATGGTATATAAAAGCAACCTTATATCTACTCGACATGAGCATATGTAAGCATAATCACTCTGTACAGGTTCAGATGAATGTCAATGAGGTAAAACATGACTTGCTTGAAATATATGACAGCTGAGCCATGAATAAATGCAGATGTGTATGTACAAAGACTCATATGACAGTCCAGCATCTGCTTATGCAGAGTAAAACAAAAATATATGTCGGCCAAGGGCAGTGTGGTATGTAGTGTTATAGAGAATTGTACCAGGA
>JAJIZL010038812.1:0-29525 GCA_023969395.1 Amblyomma maculatum
AGTATGCAGTGGTCACTTCCCAGGGTTTCTTCTAGGTTCGTCCATGTAGCCTCAGCAACGTTCTTGATCAGGGTGAGGTCCGGGCAGGAGTCACGGGAGACACTGTTGCCTTCCCTTGTCGGATATAGAGGGTCGGTGAGGAGTTCCAAGCCGAGGTCATATATTGCTCGCGCTACTGTCACTCCTCTGGCTGAGTTTGACTGGTACCCCCAGTCCCGGTGAGGCGCGTTGAAGTCCCCGACCACGACAAGCTGATTTGCTTGCGCCAGGTGGGTGGCTTCGGAAAGGAGGTTGGTGAAGTCGGCCTTTGCGGGTCGTGGCGGCTTGTACATGTTGATGACGAATGTACTCTTTCGGCCTCGTTTGTTAGGCACTATTTCTATCGCTAAGTGTTGAACTTCCGGTTCAGATAAGGAGTGCTCGATTACAGTAATGGCGTTTGCGACGAGGATTGCAACCGACGGCATGTGGGGTTGGCGGACCGTGTAGTAGCCGTCTAGCGTCGGTGACCTGTCTGCTCCTACCTCCTGCAAACAGATAATGTCAGGTCTGATGAGGGTGGTGCAGAGATATTGTTTCAGCAAACCCTGTTTTCGTCTGAAGCCCCTACAGTTCGACTGCCAGATTTCTATGTGTTCGATGTTCGTGCTACGGTGTGGGGTGCCAACGGGCAAGGGACGCGAGGCCACCTGACTGCTAGGGCCCATACTGAGTTCGTGCGCGGATTCTGTCCGAACGTTCGTGCAAAATAGAGCACGACTCATGTCCTGCATGATGATTCGACGGGCGACCGGCGGCAGCACAGCGGGCACACTTAATGTTGGGGTCCCGGACGGAGCGAGGGCAAGCCGCCAAAGCATGTGGCCCCGCACAACGGGTACAACACGCCTTCGAAGGGTCATTCTTGAGCTTGCACTTCTTCAAAGCGTGGCAATACTGCGCACAAAAAGTGCACAGGGGAACGTGCAGGTCCTCACGGACCTCGACGGAAGTCCAACCGATGGTTGCACGACGCGCCGCACGGAGGCGGGAAAAAGCGGGTGGGTCAGTTTCAATAACATGAACAAACTGTCCAGAGCGCTGTGCAAAAGAGAGCCTGACCTTACAGGAAGAAGGGTCCAGATGAAGAGAGTGGTTCCGATGATTGAGTGCCGCGATGAGCTCCTCTGGCCTTATATCGGGGTCAACCCCTGTCAGTCGTACGTGCGGCTTCCGCTGCTTGGGAATTCGGACGTTCACGGAGTTCCGCGTTGCCTCGATCCGTGAGATTGCGGACTTCAGACGGTCGAGGTCCTCAGGGACCGGTCGTCTCGCTCATGGCTCAGAAAGAACTGGCAGATAATTTCGCAGTGGCGAACGGCAGCGGCAATTTCGGCTCGGGCGGTGCACATATACAGATCCGCCGCCACCGATCTGGCTCTCTGATTGCCACCGCACAGGGGTTGCATTGGAGGAGGAGCGAAGAAAGGAATTAAGTTCGAGCCGGCGCTTTGACAACCGGAGACTCGCAGGAAGAGGGGGGAGGGGGGCGGCGTGTACACCCAGCGGTAAACGATGGGGGCAGAAGCGCGCGCAGCAAGCGGACAACGCGATAAAGGGAGGAGGGAAGAGATAGCAGTGACTGACTGATGCTGCTGACGCCGATAGTGAGTCAACCCCAGCTGCGGAGTTGGTTTCAGGGACAACGCCGCCGATGCCGACGCAAACAATATGATACCCTCGCTTCCGCAGCGCCAAGAACTAGGTCTAGCCGTGGGAAGGTGGTCATGTATTCGTCGACGTGCCGGGGCCTACGTGAAATAACCGGCGCGTCGGCAACTGAAGAGCACCCTATCCGTCACACAGGAACGGGGGGGGGGACCCTCCCCTCCTCTTTCTGCATGGCGGCGACGGTGTTCTATGCAGTCACGTTATATTGACACTCTAGCGGCGTCAGCGGCATCCAGCGGTATCAGTCGGTCGCTGCTAGCGCTGGGGGGATGAAAGGGGAGCGGAGCTGGTTACGAGGCCGACGCCGACGCCGACGCGAAACCCAGGAACGGACGCCAAAGAGCTGCGCTCTAAAAGGCACAGTTTCAATAAGTCGTGGAATCCCTCTCACACAGCTTGCGGACAACGCAACAACGCTTAGGCTTACGCATTTCTGTAGTCCAGATTCTGCAGTGGTCTCAAAATTTTTGTGTCTTTACTTCTGACTTTCGCGTTACAATCACTACGCCTACACCAGCGTTTCTCCGACATGCGTGCCTTAACGCTATCGCGTCAATATCACAGGCAATCGTTCTTCTGGCAGGTCACACTTGGCAGGTTTCATGCGCAGATACTGCTTAGTATGACGTCATATGTGTCAGGATGCGGATTTCAGACGCAAAGTTGATATCGCTACCAAATATAGGACACCGAGCCCTATTGCCGAAAATAGTACATCGCGGAATTCCTAACTTGGCGTACGTATGACGCAGCGACAAGTATAATGTGCCTGCAGTGACAAATATTACCTTTTAACAGAACCTGCGACTACAGGTTTGCATCCGTATGTAAAAGCACACCAGCTGAAGATAATACAATTTGTCTAGCCTAGCGGTACTTACACAACGAGAAACACCATCTACGACACGAAGAATAGTACCCACTATTAACCGCGATCGAGAACAATTTATGTGTTTTCCTCACAAACATTTGTGTGCTCTAAATACTTGAATACACTACTTTGTGACCGGTTGCAGAGTACATCTGGTTCGGAATGCGGTCCTTGACTGAATTCTGCACATGAAAATGTGTGTAGCATTCAAAATGATATGTAACAACTATGCATTTTTGCGATTGCTTCAAAATGGAGTCCTAAGGCTGCTTCTTCATCAAAATATCGCCCAGGATTAAAGAAAAACGCAGGACTTCTAGGACACGTTGAGAAGCCCTCCAATATCATTGACCTATCTTCTGTGGAGAATTCGATTTACTAAAGAAGCATCTATTCAAAACAGCATTAAACAAAAACCGCGGCAATTTTATGCATTAACATCTTTCAGCGGGATCTGTAATTTTGTGGGACTCCAATCACAGATCTAAAGGATAGACGCTCCCATATCATGCTCGTGTTTCTAGCAGGGCCAAAACTAAAAGCTCGAACATGTATATCGCAAGAAACGATCTATAGACCTCCAGGTGGTAGAATGTTCTGGAGTTCTCTACTACAGCGTCTCTCATAGCCTGAGTTGCGTTGGGACGTTAAATTCCACAAACCAAACCAACCATCTATAGATCAGTAATCTATATACATGACCAGGTTACGGATCTGGCTTGCTCTACCGTGGCCACACTCAGTCGAAGCTTAGCGCCCGAGAAGGCGGTGAATGGCATTTTCATATCGTAACCGAGGACAGCAACATGACTACCTACCTTGAATAATCAGAAATTTTGCACGCCTTCACAAAGAAAGCAGGTACCCACGACGACCATCATCAACCTTCCAGATTGCACAAAGTGTTCTTCTATCAGATGATCTACATTTAAACATTAACTCCTACAACACACAGTCCTATCCACGCTAGAACCTATGATCAGTTGAATCAAGTTAAGCAAAACTTAGAACCTTCTCACATAGATATATGCCAAGTGTCCACAGACTGCATGCCCCTCTCTGTAACTGATCTCACCCTCTGCAGAAAACAACACTCACTCTATTTCATACGAGGCACAACATTCAATCAGTTCAGTTCAGTCGTTAAGTCGTGTCCGACTCTTTGTGACCCTATGGACCATGTCACGCCACGCTTTCCGGTCTCTCACTATCTTCCTAGCATCACATAACTTCATCTGCAGTGCCTCGAGGATGCCATCTAACCATCGCGTTCGCTGCCTACCCCTTCTCCGGCGACGCTCAACCTTTCCAAACATCAAATCTTTCTCCACCGACTCCTCTCTTCTCATCAGATGACCAAAGTAGCTGAGCTTTAACTTCAGAATTTGACCCTCCAATGAGCAGTCAGGGTTTATGGTCGACAATATCGACTGATTTGATCCTCTGGCAGTCCAAAGAACTCTCAAGAGTCTTCGCCAGCACCGCAATTCAAACGCGTCAATTCTTTGGCGGTCAGCCTTTTTCACAGTCAAACTCTCGCATCCATACTTCAAAACTGGAAAGACCATAGCACGAGTTATACGGATCTTGGTTGGCAGACTAATGTCTCTGCTCTTTACTAGGCGGTCAAGGCTAACCATTGCTCTCTTTCCCATGTCTCTGCTCTTTAATAGGCGGTCAAGGCTAACCATTGCTCTCTTTCCCTGAAGCAGGCGTCTCCTAATTTCATGGCTGCAGTCTCCTTCCGAGGTAATCTTGGCGCCCAAGAAGAGAAAAATCTGTCACAGCTTCCACTTCTTGTCCAATGATACTCCAGGACTTGATAGCGCAAGACGCCATGATCTTTGTCTTTTTAATGTTCAGTTTAAGCCCAAACTTCTCACTCTCTTCTTGTACGCGCATAAGAAGTAATTATATCACATTATATATATATTTATATATGTCTTACAATATCTACCTGTTCAGTTTATTACAGACTTCACCCTGGAAAACTCCGCAGACAAGCGACTAAAATCACCCTTTTGTCCGCGCATACGAAGTTGTCCTCTAATCTCATGAAAATAAAAGGTCGGAATATGACTAACACATCGATGTGGGCGCCAGTCGGTGAGGCATCATGCAGAGGAGCAGCTCAAGAAACAAGCACAAATGAACATTCTGAAGGACAGAACTAGCGCAGTCTTGTTAGTCCAGCTAGTCCTGTTTCTCAGTGTGTTCTTATGTCCTTGTCTTGCGCTGCTCCTCTGCATGAGAACAGGAGAACTGTTTGCACCGATCTTCGCGAAAATAAACGCTTAGAGCTACAGTTTTTTTTCCTCGAACGGTGAACGAGTGAATTCAATTCCCATATGTGTATTTCAGCCCAACGATTTCATTGTTGCATTGCAAAATCATCTTTGCGCAAGTTAGCGATGTTGACGTTTCATTTGTAGTTATTTTTTGCGTTACGCTCATTTCATGTTACATTTTATACGCTTTTTCGTGCCTTCGTTTTATTTGTGAATAGCCCCTCCTACTTGGGCCAATGTATTGGCCTGTAGTATTACAAAAATAAAAAAATGGTCGAAATATGCACACGAGTCAATTCTGGGCATTGTTCCCTTGCCTGTACTCGTCGCTGGCAGACATAACATGCCCTGCGCGAGTCTACAAGCTTGTGGAATATAGCTTCCCATTGAAATAAATCACGGACACATACCATGAGGGCAATCTGGGGCCTCGCCTGCTTGGCGAGCATTCTGATGCCCGCCTGTCGTGTAAGACTTGGCAAGCACTCATTGAACCGATTCGAGGCCAGTGTCAACCAGGTCAATATAGGCTGCGTTTCGATGGAGGCGACATGAAGAGGCGTCCGTGTGCTGTGCGATGTCAGTGTACCCGTGTGCTGTGCGATGTCAGCGCACGTGAAAGATCCCCAGGGGGTCGAAATTACTCCGTAGCCCTCCACTACGGCTCCTCTTTCTCTATTTCGGCTTTCACACCCACCTTTCTCCCTTTTCTTACGCCCCACCGCGGTGATTCAGTGGTAAGGCGCCCTACTACTGTGCCTGAGTACCCAGGTTCCAACCCGACCTCAGCGGCTGCGTTTCGATGGAGGCGAAACGAAGAGGCGTCCGTGTGCTGTGCGATGTCAACACACGTTAAAGATGGTCGAAATTACTCTGTAGCCCTTCACTACGGCTTCTCTTTCTCTCTTTCTGCTTTCACTCCCACCTTCCTCCCTTTACTTACGGCGTGGTTGAGGTGTCCACAGATAACAAGTGAGACGGTTACCGCGCCTTTCCCTTCCTATAAATCAATCTATCAATCTCTCTTTTCTCATGACGCGGTACAGATGTCCACACAAACAAGTGTGACAGATACTGCGCCATCCCCTTCCTGTGAACAAATTATTAATATTTATTATTATTACCATTTATTAAGGCGAAGCCTATCGACCAACACCGTGTTTAAAACCAAAGAGCTGACTGGAGGTGAACAGTAGGGTTAGCACCGATAGGAATACATGCACCCGAAAGATTTCAAAGCATTAGTATCATTTCACGGGGTACCTATGATATGGTTATTCGGTACAAAGCAACTGTGAACATCGCAGAACAGATCACGAAAGTATGAAATCTCATTACCGCGGCGAAGTATTTTTAAAACACCACGAAACGTATTGCGGTGCGAGTTGGGAGGGTGTCCCATAGAAACGCTGTAAACACACCATAGCGCAACGTTTTTCTCGTTTCGCAGAGCACCAGAAGTGGTGGCCGGCCGTTAAATGTTGGCTAGCACTTTGAAGAAATGTATGGCAGAGTGTGCTGCATTATTTTGGAGGCAATATACTTTAAAACTCACCCAATAATTTGGGTTGTGAATCCGGAAATCCCCAAAAAGAAAGCTGGCTGTAGCGAATCGCACAGTTTTGTTTATAGTCTGATATGCTGCAGCATGGCTAAGTTAGCTTAATAATACTGTCGCTCAAGTGACTGGCAGTGGCCTAGCTTGGATAAGCTTGGTAATTGCGAAAACAATAGCTATAGCTACGCCTAGGTGGAGCTGGTGGTGTAGCTGGTTGTGGTGCTTGTGGTTATGCTTATGGTTATGCAGTGACTCACTCTGGCCACGGCAAATGGTTCGACTATTGTTTATTGCGGGGTGCTACCTGGTTATTCTATGTATAACTAGTAGCGAGGCAAGGCGTGCCGTGGCTGCTACAATATACTTGGTTGTGGGTGAGGTTGAGGCAGGACGTACAACTTCCGCTCCGGCACCGGCTGCAACGGAATTCTTTATGCCAGCAGGAATGAAAGTATCCCTGGAGACTGCGTTGGTTCCACCTGCCGCTAGGCCACCTCCTATAGTATCCAACGTTGCACCCCCGGCGGTAGCTGCGGCTGCAGCCCCAGTCTTCTTAGCTTTAGGAGCATGTGGCACAAATGCATCTCCGGCCGGCCGTATATCAACGTTGGGCTTAACTCTCGGTGTATAAGGGCGTACCCGAACCGGCACCCCAAACTTCGTTCTAAACGGTCTCACAACCGTCTCAGGGATGACGTCACTCCGGCTGTAGTGCTCCCTCACGGAGGGAGCGGGCGTTAGGCCGCGGTTGGTTGCTACCGCCTCGCGAGCCGAAGGCGCGAGTTGGGGCCCCTGTTTTTGTTGTTGTTGTTGTTGAAAACTTTTATTGTCCAACAGAGAAGGACCACACCGCCTGGGCCGCTCTGTCTCACCCCCCTTTGAGGGGGAGGGGACTTAGCGGCCCAGCCGCACGGGATGGTCGCATTAGATGCTGGCCGGTTTGGTTTCGCCGGCGGCCTCTGCTGCCAGTAGGACGGCTGTGAGTTGGAGCTCAGGGTCCGAGCTTCGCAATAAGGTTTCCCAGGCTTCCCTACTGCTAACGTTTTGCGCCCTGCCTGGGGAGTAAGCGCACTCCCAAATTATATGGTCGAGGGTTCCTCTCGCCCCACACTTTTTACATTTATCGTCCTCGCAGTCCGATCGGATATGTTTATTTAGTACTGGGTTTGGGTATACTCCAGTATGCAGGCGTCTCCACGCCATTGCCTGACCTCTATTTAACGCCGTGTTTGGTGGGGGGAAACGCCTCCGGCATTGCCTGTAGTGTTCTGTAATGTCTTGATACGAGATTAATCGCCCTTCTCTATTACGTTCTGCCTGAGCCAAGCCATCCTGTACAGCTCGGAGGTAGAGATCTCGAGCTGCACTGTGGGCCGCCTCGTTACCGCTGACAGATTCGTGCGCCGGGGTCCAGATGATGTTGATCGTCCTATCAATCACTCCTTGTGTTAAAATTTTGTTGGTGAGGGGGTTTACCCTCCCCCTACTGAAATTTTGGGATTGCAGTTTTACTGTCGCTAATAATATATCTAGCTTTGGTTTTTTGTGGCAGATGGGATGACGTCACTCCGGCTGTAGCGCCTCTCGTGGAAGGAGCGGGAGTTAGGCCGCGGTTGGTAGCTACCTCCTCGCGAGTAGACGGCGCGAGTTGGGGCCCCTGTTTCTGCGCAGCTGTGTTTGGCAGCGCGCCAAAGATCGCGCTAAAGGTCAAAGGTAGCTACCGCCTCGCTACGCGAAGGGCTGAAAAGTGAAAGTAGTATTGCTTTCGCAATAAAAGCAGTTGTCAAACGCCATACGACAACGTAGACCGAACGAGAATCGCGCACTGCAGCAGACGACCCCTCCACTACGGCTCCTCTTTCTCTCTTTCCACTTTCATTCCCACCTTCCTCCCTTTCCTTACGGCGCGGTTCGGGTGTCCACAGAGCAAGTGTGACAGTTACTGCGCCTTTCCCTTCCTGTGAACCAATTTAACTTTATTTATTTTAGCAGACGACGGCGCCGCCGCCTCCAGGTTCGGAGCGTCTGCTAGCATCTGCTAGCGACGGCGCCGGTGGTGCATGGTCGTCTGCAAGTGTCCGCTGTCAGTTTATCGTTCTGTGAAGAGGCCTGTAAATCGTCCGACTTTCAGTGCTTGCAACGGAATGTAGTGTATGATCCAGCTATGTCGGACTACGTGAAAAGCTCGTCGGAATAGGATAAACAGCGCTACAATGAAAAGCTGTAAACTGATGACGTTGTGCACCCGGACCCATTTGCTACGTCTGAAACACATTTGGAAGTCCTCCAGGCTGACGCGGGTGCTCTTACACTATTGGGCATGGCAAACATTATTGATTATGTAAATTTTTCTCCGAGTCGCTTCACTTTATTTTTTTTTATTGCCTGGTCTTGACACGAGAACCAAATATGCAAAAATCACTAAACTGCTATTTACAGACGCTATTTACATATGGCACGCTAAACTTCACGCATACACAACAAAGGCTCTAGCCTTGAGAGCCACTCGGGAGGTCCTGCTGTAGCTTTCTGGATTGACAAATACCTGTCCACGCTTTCCCGAAAATAAATTCTGGCAGGCCGTGCATCTTTGTCGCAATGGTAACCCGCCATTCTTGAGCGTCATATACAGTGGAAGCCCATGAGCATAATTAAATCATATGGTACCCCATCCTCACTTTCTACGCATAAGTACCGAACAGAATGCCATGCGGGTCTAGCGGAAAATGTTTCATTAGCGTTCTTTGCAATACGTCCCAAAAATATACTCATTCCCAACAGTGTAAAAAAACATGGTTTACGGTTTCTGGCTTCCTGCATATTAAACAGTGTGATCCCAAGGAGATAAAAAATCCTTTTTTCTCCAAAAATGTTTTCACCGGCAAGGTTCCAGTATGCAATTTATAAAAGGAGGTTCTTGCTCCTGGCGTCACCTGCATTCTTTTTACCCTTTTTAAAACATCTGCCCCTGGGCATCCATCGTACAAGGCCCTGTACAAAGGCATAGGGAACATAATGTCACACAATGCACGATATAATTTCTTTCATTTTACAGTAGACAAATAATCCCTTGAGAACCGCGCTAAAAGGAACCGAACACTTGCTACGACTTCTCTATAAAAGCCCTTAATCCCTGCGGAAAAATCTTCCGTTGAAACCACGTACTCCGGTAGCAGCTGCCTCAGCCTGACTTGGCATACGGTGCGTAAGAAAGGGTCGGTCGTGTCTCTAAAAAACAAAAAACGACTGACCAGCTGTCGCAAAAACAGGTGGCACAATCCTAGCCCACCATCTTTTACACGTCTGAACAAGTTAATCCGGCTGCAGCGATCCCATTCAGATGCCCAAAGAAATACAGCGAAATTTCTGTGCAGTTTCTGAATATTTAACCGATAACAGTGCAACACCTGAATAACATACCAGAGCTTACTGATAAAGAACAAATTGCAAACTGTGGCCCTTGTAAAAATAGATAGGTTGGTCCCTCTCCACTTTTCAGCTTTATCCTTTATCTCTTTAGCGTGCCCTCTCCATGCCAAAGTCCGAGGCATTTCGACCAGTTAACTCCACTACCGGTGACGCGACTGAATTCGCGCACACACTTCACAGCTTTGCAGAGACTGTCCAGGCATACAAGGCCCTGGAGGCATACAATTATTTTGAATCAGGGGGTGCGAGCAAGTTCATCAATGGCCATAAACGCTAGCTAAATATTTTTCGTTTATTTTTATTTTAGAGGCACACATTTTGGCGGCTTGAATCCCTGTCACAAATTGGACTGAAACTGGAAAAAAAGGTGGATGCTAAATAGGAAGCGAAAAATTGCATGACAGCAGGCTGAACGTTGTGCATTGAACGGCTACGCCATACTCTAATACGAAATGACTTGCGCGACAGGATATTGCGTAACAATAAAAAATAAAACCAATGAGCAGACAACGTTACTAGAAGGTTTTGGTGAGCAAGTCGAAAACGCGGTCACACTTGTTTCACGGCATTAAATTTCGTATCACCGAGTTCTCTGAGTTAATACATGCCTTCGAATGCAAAACTGTCGTAAAGTAGTCATAACTGCAGTGCAGCCGTGTAGAGTGCAACGGCAGCACGTAACAGCTACGTGTATGCCGGACGCTCCAAGCTTCCGCGCCGCGTGTAGCAGACGACTGCGCCCGGCAAAGAGCGAGAGTCAGCTGCAGCGCCGTTAGTTCACGCCACCGTCACCGGGGTATATATACCTCTCTGGGCGGAGCTGTGAAACTGAGTTCGTTCTAGCAACGTTGCTTCCCTGCACCGGTGCACACCATCCTCGCTCCTCGCTGGCAGGCGGCAGCGCCAGAAGTGCATGGCCAACTGTGCATAGCATCAGTGACGTTACTTGCACCGGCAGCCAGAGCGAGTACGCGCTACGAGGGCACTCCTTCTCAAGACGGGTCATTGGAATCGAGTGAGTGAGTCGGAAGGCTCCCAAGCGGCCCAGTGGTTCCGCACTAAGCGGTTCGGATAAGTGCAGGAAGGCGGATTCCCCCAACGCCAAACAATGGAATATGAACGAACGAATGCGTAAACTGCGGCTCTAGGTTTCTCCGGGGATTAAGGCGAGAGATGCCGAACGAAAGCGCTTGAGACGGCGCGATGCTTCCCCTGGGACGAAAGCAGCGGAGGCAGAAAGGAAGCGTCAGCAGCGACTAATTGGCAGTCGTTGGCAGTCAATGGCAGTCGAAGTGGCGCTGCAAAGGCTTTCGATTAGTGCTCTTTAGGCTGCCAAAGTGCCCGCAAATTTGTTTTGTGCCGCTTTCACGATATGCCCCACCGTATATAGCGGTTGAATGATAGAAGAAATTGATAACAACATGAAGTGTTCACTGTCACTACATATAGTATGTTTTAATGACGCGATGAAAATGTGCAGTGATAACTGTAAATTAACTTTTTGCACAATATTTCACTTGCAGGTCGATGAATCGGCGAAGGAGCTTTGAATCTCCTGATAACGAACGATCCGGAAAAGCATTGAAACTGCTGCCAATTCAGTCAAGTGCGAACAAGCAGAAGATATCCCTTCGTAAACAGTCGGCAAAACTCTCATGGGATTCCAGCCCGGTTCAGCGAAAGGAAGGCAGCTCTGACACTAAAAATGCTGAAACTGCACCTGCCTTCCAAACTTTACGAAGGTCAACGCGCACGCGCAAACCAGTCGTGCGCTTTGAAGCAAGTGCCTTTAAGTGAACAGACCTTGCAGGTTTTTGTGAAGTTTGTCCATCGGTTTTTATTAGGACAGTATCCTCACTTTAGATATGGCTCATCCGAAGACTTCATTTATTCATTTTATATCTACAACAAACTACATGCAGCATATTCCAAAGTGTGGAACATAAACAGGGGGACATCCTTCATCTTGTTCAGACATGCGGGAAAATGGCGATAAGAATAGAATAAGAATAAGAATAATGTTTATTTAACATCTTGACGTTTTTGGGTGCGCCGGCAAAAAGCCAGTAGAAAGGCTTGACGAGGCCGACGCACCCTACAGAAGCATTGCAGTGGTGCATAGCATAAAATCACTATTAGAAACAAGAACAAAAATAAAACAACCGATTTTTCATCATCTATACATTTGTTCAGACTGTTTATTTAATTGATTGGGGAGAGTGCAGCTCAGCATTTGGTAACCATAATTTGTCCGGATATTAGGTATAAGCCTATTGGGTGTCGTTCCTGTAGAGTTTATTGACTCTTTGCGTTGCAATCTTGACAGCTTCTCACCAGGCACCAGGAACTGCAAGCTTCCGAAAGTAAGTCAGCATTGTATAGGACCAGCGTGTTTCACAACTCTTCCGCTGCGTTCAGAAACGTTGTTATGAAAGGCTTGTAAGAGGGGAAAAAATAAACACACCCGCTTTTTGTTTTGCACCCAAGGAGGTTGATACTTGTTCAACCCGAAAGAAAAAATTATACGCGTATAGGTGATCTCGTGTTCTTTTGTTTTTTGTGGAATGTTACTTTTATTGTTAATTTGCAACCTTCAGAGCGCAAAGATGTGATCAGTGTGTAGTGATGTAAAATGAAATTGAATAGCTCGACGACAACATACACTAACTGCGTCAATTTATTTTTGGTGTTCCTCTACTTCAATATCTGTTGTATTTTTTCCTCCTTATAGTGTCGCTGCTTCTATAAGCAATGTTCTCATCAGTTATCCATACGAATGAAATAAATGTCTGAGCCGACGTCTCTTAAAAATTTAATCAGATTAGAGCAGAATATTCGCAAACTGCATTTTAAACTATTTTGTGTTGTAACTTACACCTTTTGCAGCGGGGTGTACAGCAATAAAAAACCTAAGATGCCTTAAAAACAACCTTGTGAGCTATAACTGTACTTGAAAGAATACAGAAACAGATTTTGCGTTTTCTCCCGCAGGCGTGACGCAGTAGTTAGAGCGACCGAGTAAAGTGCCCAAGGATGCGTGATCGAGTGCCGGCCTCGGTGGCCGCTATTCGCTTGAGGCAAAATGGAAAGTGCACTTATGCTGTGCGATTCCTGTGCATGTTAAAGAACTCAGGTGGTGGAAATGTCCGGAGTCTTGCACTACGGAATCGCTTTTGGAAGTTAAACCCTAACACACAGAACCCAAGAAATTTGTGTTATCACCGTATAAAGTTTTGACCCCATGCGTGATCAAGGAACACCTCAAAGGAGGATATTTGTTACGTTGTCTTTGTGCACTCAAAACTACGCCACCTGCAAGCAACGCAAAGGCAGCGCACCGGTGTTAGAGCGTGAAAAACGGGCCCTAGGCTAGAGAGCGTACATGTCCGTCGGACATGTAGGCGCCCTACCCTATTGGCCTCGAGATCGAGCAGGGTCGCCACCTTGCGGCTCAGCGGCGAAACCTACTCAGTGTGGATGCGTTTTCGCGTCGCGTGCCAGCCCGCAGTGATTTACGCGCGCGCATGCGGTGTGTACAGGAGTGTTTTTGTTTGTTTCGCAGTTCCTGTGAGCTTTTGCTTACCTATATGTCTCTTAAGAAATAAATATGAACAGTCTATACCCTCACGCTTCATTAAAAAAAATGCTTGTCCGTATCGAGCATGTCATGCTTGGATAAGGACATCATCCATCGCGGTCTTCGGCGCTTGAGATCCTTTGACATGCAATGTCTCAAACGAAGTGGTACTGTTGTTACCGCCATGCCAAAGCAAAACAGGTCGCTGCCGTCAATAAAAGTTAATGCAAACGCTCAGAAATCGCATATTCCCGTTTCTGTTTGGAATACCGCAGCTACTGAAAAATATGCCACCGCAGGCTGCTCCATATAGCAGAATGCAGTTTGAACAGACCACTCTATGCCTACTATGCCTTCTGTATTCACGATAGAGTTGTGTAAATACTTTGTTTTCTTTTTTTGCTTTTAAACCTCTGTCGCGGTGTCTCAATGGTAAGGGCGCTCGACTGCTGGTTTCGAGAACGGGGGATTCAATCACAACCGTTTCGAAAGGCGCTCCTCTGCTGTGGGATTTGACTGCACAATAAACAATCCCACGTGGTAAATGGGGTGTTAATAATGAAAAAAAAAAACGACACCAAAACCAGCCTCTGCAGTCATCCGTCATAGCCGATGCTTCTTTCATGCGTTAAACCCGGACCAATATGCATTTATTTTCTTTTTGTTGTTGTTGTTAAAGGCTTCTGTGCATCCGTAAAAGTTTTAGTGCAGCACATTTTGCTGTAGAGAAATGCTTTATCGTTTGAGAAACATATTCCCTGCACCTAATTGTTACCCTAAATATTACATAATACACCTAGAATAATGTACTTTACTGGTAGCCTATTACAATCATTATAATCCCTGCGGGCTTAAACATCAGTGTTTAGTTCGGGAATAAATACATCTTTATAGTCGCATGATAAGATGACCTCCATTTCTTTCGGAATAGTTTTATATCTGGCATCTGTTTTGGAAGCAACCCTAATATTTTACTTCGCATAAGATTTAGTCACTGCTAAATAATTGGTGATAGAGAAATTTTCAGCCTGTAAAACTGCTTCCCAGAACATGACAGTGCCCATGCGCAGTTTATATCGATGTCTTCGCAACGAGTAATTCGTAGCTTGCACTTTAACGTTACTGAAAATTAATCGCTGATTATTGTAAGTTCTGTCAAGTGTGTACAAGTGTCTCACACGGTGAAATTTATTGGCATTGCAAAACAAAACAATTCCACTACTAATTTACCGTTATATATTACATCCCACACATCAGAAATCCCTTATACTTTCCTCGGTTTCAGGAAATCGTTTACAGTTAGTGGCGCATGTAGTAATACACTATCACATTCTATGACAGTGGCCGCAAAAAGCATCTCGGCAAATTCAATCCACTCAGCGCTGTATACGTGAACAATCAGCTTTCCTGTGCGGCGAGGTTTCCTGTAGGGTGTCGGCGTGATCTCATTTTTGGGGAATACTTGTGCGTGGTTGTCTGGGCCAGAGTTTATGCGCACTCAGTCTAAAGCAACTCGCCATGCAGTGCGCTGCCAGTGCTACATTTAACCTGCTTAGTCCTCGAGTCAAGATTGATATAATGAACCAGGCTTTCTCGATTCAATCTAAAGTATTGCAGGTATCTGCGTGGGCTTGACACTAAATTCGCCGGTCTGACTCGCATGAGACACACGCAAACTGTTTAAAAGTCGATAAGAAAAACAAAGCTCTCA
The DNA here is from genome assembly GCA_023969395.1 of Amblyomma maculatum. Classification (NCBI taxonomy): domain Eukaryota; kingdom Metazoa; phylum Arthropoda; class Arachnida; order Ixodida; family Ixodidae; genus Amblyomma; species Amblyomma maculatum. Next base: position 15,145 of record JAJIZL010038812.1, read on the forward strand.
TTAGGCAGGCCCAAGCATTAGGCGCGTGAGCGCGGTACAGCGCAAGAAACGTGCAAAGTAAATCTGGAAGTCTGGTGGTTGCGTGCTTTGTTTTCGTAAAATCCGCTCTTCTTCTGCTGCATTGGCGGAATCCTTGGACCTTTTTCTGCAATATTGCAAAAATACTGCAGAAGACACGTTTTCATCGCCAACAAACCCGCAGTAAACTCGGAAGCAGACCTACGCAGCGTGCTTTTCTGCGAGCGCCACCGGCTGCCGATCCACACTACCGGAGTGACGGTGGCGCCACCTCTAGGTCGACTCGCGGCGAATAGGCTGCTGTTGGCGTCTCTGCTCGAGCGCTTGCTTTTAAAGCGAAAACCTTTAATGCCTCATTGTTGTCGACAGAAGGCTGTCAGCAGAGGTATCATGCTTTCCAGGAAGAGAGTTCAAAATAAATGATAAACTATGTCTTAAGCTATTCCTTACCATTCCTTAAACTATTGCTTAGATCCACGCTTAACGCTTTACCAACTGCGTCATGCCGCGGATCGTGAAGCGCTCTTCATAATTCCGCTAGTCTACCGTGAGGATCATAGCGTGACTCCGAGATTGACAACTGCGCCTGGTGGTGGTGGTGGTGAAAACGTTTATTGAATCTTGAGCATCGTTGATTGTTTTGATGGGTTGGCTCGATATTGTTTAGGGTGGCCGGGAGCTTGTGGCTCTCAGCGACTCTTAGAGCCCAGCCCACCAGCTCCTTTTATGCAGCTGGGTTCGAGCTGGACACCGCGATCTTACATCGCTCTGTCTGTTAGTTGCAAATTGAGGGGTGGCTGGAGCTCAGAGCACATGTAGAGGATGTGATGTGTCTCCTTTGGGTGCACTGCAGAGGGGGCATACAGGGGAGAAAAGGCCGGGGTGGATATGGGCAAGGTGTGCTGGAGATAGGAAGGTACGGGCCTGGAGCTGGTGCCATGTCACCTGCTCAAGTTTAGATAGTGATTGGTGTGGGGCGGATACTGGAGTCGTTGCGCCCTGTAGTGGAGAGTAATTTCGTTATAGGTAACCAGGCGTTCGCGTACACTGCCTGCGTCTGTAGTTGGCCCTGCTCGGTTGACGTGCGCTCGAGCTGTGTTGTGGGCAGCTTTATTCCCAGGGTTGCCCGCATCAGCAGGTACCCATAGGAGTTCAACTGATCTGGTCAGGAGCTGGATAGAATTGAAAATTTTGAAAAAAAGCGTGCGAATCCTGCCTCGTGCGAAATTGCGGATTGCTGTTTTGGTCACTAAAGATTAGTGTGGCAGTGGTTGAGGTGATTGCCAATGCAAGTGCAGCTTCTTGTGCCTCTAGCGAGCATGCAGCTTTAACCGAACCAGAAACTATAGGGTGAAGTGTGTTGGAAACCTCGCTCAAGGCATAGGCCTGATGAGTAGCATATCCTGTAGCGTCCACATAGACTGCACAGGTATCAGCGTGGTGTTGTTTGTGCAGCGCGGCGGCTCTAGCTTCTCGCCGAGCTAGGTGATGAACCGGGTGGATGTTTTTCAGGAGTAGATGGATTGTTAAAAGATATTGAATTTCTCTCGGGGTTTAGTGCATGGGTCTGAGGGAGCTTATAGAATTGAGGCCTAAGGACGAGAGAATGTGCTTCCCTGTAGTGGTGGATGATAGGCGTTCAACTTTTGCTGTGCGGGTGGCTTCGCTAAGCTCATCTAGGGTATTGTGAACCCCCATTAGGAGGAGATGGGCATTCGACTTGTGTCTGGGTAGATTTAGGGCCGTTTTATAGGCTTACCTGATTAGTGAATTTACTTTTTCTTCCTCCACCGTGGAAAGAAACAAATATGGAAGAGAGTATACCACTCGACTCACCACGAGCGCTTGTGTAAGACGGCGGAGGTCGTGCTCCCGCATCCCCCGGAGACGGTTCGCAATCTGTCTAATCAGTCTCATGGTCTGGTGGACTGTGTTTCTGAGCCTAGTAATAGTGGCAGTATTCTTGCCGTTGTTTTGAACAATGATGCCCAGTATACGCACCTTATCAACCTCAGGGACTTGTTGTTCGTCAATGTTGACTCTAATATTAGGCGGTGGACCCATGTCTGTGCGGCACCTTGAAGGGTGCAGGAACAACAGTTCTAATTTACTCGGTGAGCAGGTGAGGCCCACCGCCGCGGCATGCGCCGCGACGATGTCCGCCGCAGCCTGGACGGTTTCCTATATTTGACCGACATTACCCGTTGATGTCCAAAAAGTAATGTCATCAACGTAGAATGAATGGGAGAGGTGAGGAATAACTGTTAGGGCTTTTGCCATAGAAATGAGCATAATATTGAAAAAGAAATGAAGGGCGGACTAAACCCTTAGGTGTACCTCTGCTACCTAGTTGTAAGTTTGGCGAAGGTAGTGAACCGAATATTAGTTCTGCCGTTCGGTTGCGAAGAAAGGCCGTAACATAGGAGTGTGTCCTTCCTCCAACTGAAATATCCGAGAGAGCGTTCATAATGGCCGAATGGTGAACATTGTCAAACGCCTTGGTGAGATCCAAGGCCAAGATGGCCCTGGTGCGTTTAGCGTTCCTGGGGTGTAGAATCTCTTCCGAGATCTGTAACATAACGTCTTGAGTGGAGCGATGGCTGCGGAATCCAATAGTAGACTGGGGCCTGCAAGCGGGCCAGAACCACATGTTCAAGAAGTTTCCCTAAGCAGGATGTTAAAAAAGATTGGTCGGAGATTTTGAGATCCAAAGGTTTTCCTGGTTTAGCGATGAAGATGATTTTAGACAACGGAGAAATGTTCGTGTATGTTTAGAAACCAGATTTCCGCTCAAGCGGTTCATAGCTGACCCCACTGCTGGCGTGCCAACTGTCCTGCATAGGCTTCAGTTTCTTTTGCGAATGTTGCGATGCGAATCCTGAGTGTTCTGTTACGTTTGTTCGCTAAGCATCGTTTTTGCAGACAACTGCGCCTACCCTTTCCTGTAAACTAATTATAGAAATTGCTGGTTGTGTTCGACAAGGGGGGCGCAATGTACCGGCACGACAGGGCATGACGTCAGCAGGCGATTATGCATATACGACGCCTATCTGGTGGTGGCACCAGTTTTCTACTTTGTCTATATTTTTGACTATTTCTGTGTAATTTAATAGACGTTCGTCCATGTTCTGGCAATCAGGCGGCTCCACGGTTACCCGGAAGTAGAGATCTCTGGCTAACTCGTGTGCCGCCTCGTTACAAGGAACAGGCGCGTGCGCTGGAGTCCATTTTAAGCTGACTTTTCTATTCAGCTCTTTTCCGATCAAGATTCGCACCGCCTCTGGTGCGATTCTGCCCTTGGCGTAATTGTAGATGGCTGTTTTGTTCTCACTAATTATGAATTTTGCTTCCTTTCCTAAGCAAGCGAGCGCTATCGCAACTTCTTCAGCTGTTTCGGACTTGCGGCTTCTGATAGTGGCTGCCGATACTGGGGCGCCTCGGCCGTCCACTACCGAGGCTACCGCCGCACCCGACTTCCCACTCGCCGCATCAACATAAGCAACTGCCTTGCTGTCCAGTGGTTCGAAGCGCTTTTTGAGTGCTTCTGCTTTCTTTTGCCTCCTTTCCTCGTTGTATATGGGGTGCAACAACAAAGAGGCGACCGCATGGCGGCGTCAACAGGCAGGGAATTACATGCACCCGGTCTGGGCCTAGCACGTCCAGAAAGATGAGGGACAAGACGCTAAATGCAACCAATGTGGGGAGAGAGGGACCCTCAACCACGTAATTTGGGAATGCGCTAGCTCCCCAGGGGCTAAGACTCGTAGAGTCTTAGTATTAGTAGAGAAGTTTGGGAAACCCTTCTGCGAAGTGAGGACACAACTCTTCAGAAACAAGCTATCCGCATGGCGGAAGAGGCCGCAATGAATCAAGACCACTTTGCCTGCCTCTAATCGCGAAGGTCCCGGCCCCCGTCACCTAGGCCTGCGTGCCGGGGGCGGTGAGCTGGGGGCATCCATTCAGGTGGAAATAAAAGTTAATCACACACAGTTCAGTTCAGTCGTTCAGTCGTGTCCGACTCTTCTTGACCCTATGTACCATGTCACGCCACGCTTTCCGGTCTCTCACTATCTTCCTAAAATCATATAAGTTCATCTGCAGTGCCTCGAGGATGCCATCTAACCATTGCGTTCGCTGCCTACCCCTTCTCCGGCGACCCTCAACCTTTCTCAACATCAAATCTTTATCCAGCGACTCCTCTCTTCTCATCAGATGACCAAAGTAGCTGAGCTTTACTTTAGAATTTGACCCTCCAATGAGCAGTCAGGGTTTATGGTCGACAATATCGACTGATTTGATCTTCTGGCAGTCCAAGGAACTCTCAAGAGTCTTCGCCAGCACCACAATTCAAACGCGTCAATTCTTCTGCGGTCCGCCTACAGTCCAACTCTCGCATCCATACATCACAACTGGAAAGACCATAGCACGAGTTATACGGATCTTGGTTGGCAGAATAATGTCTGTGCACTTTACTAGGCGGTCAAGGCTAACCATTGCTCTATTTCCCAGAAGCAGGCGTCTCCTAATTTCATGGCTGCAGTCTCCTTCCGAGGCAATTTTGGAGCCCAAGAAGAGAAAATCTGTCACAGCTTCACTTCTTGTCCATTGATGCTCCAGGACTTCATAGGGCAAGACGCCATGATCTTTGTCTTTGTAATGTTCAGTTTAAGCCCAAACTTCTCACTCTCTACTTGTACGTGCATCAGAAGTCTCTTGAGTTCCACTTCACTTTCTGCCACAAAAGAGGTATCATCCGCATATCTAAGGTTGTTGATACGCTTTCCAGCTATCTTCACTCCAGCTGAAGACTCGTCCAGACCGGCCTTCTTTATGAAGCACTCAGCATATAGGTTGAATAGGCAGGGCGACAGTGCAGCCTTGTCTCACTCCTTTCTCAATCGGAAACCAATCAGTAAGACCATGCCCAGTTCTGACTGTGGCCTCTTGTCCTTCATACAGGTTCCCGAGGAGACAGATGAGGTGAATTGGAACTCCCATATCTAGGAAAGCTTGCCCCAATCTGCTGTGATCTACGCAATCAAACGCTTTCGCATAATCAATAAAGATGTGCTTCCGGAACTCTCTTGCTTTTTCCATGATCCAGCGAAGGTTGGCAATTTGGTCTCGAGTTCCTCTGCCCTTGCGAAACCCAGCTTGCACGTTCGGAAGCTCTCGATCCACATATTGCTGCAACCTTCCTGGGAGGATTTTCAACATCACCTTGGTAGCATGCGAAATAAGCGCGATCGTGCGGTAGTTGGAACAATCTTTGGCACTGCCTTTCTATGGAATGGGGATGTAAACTGACCTCCTCCAATCCTGTGGCCACTGCAGGGTTGTCCAAATCTTCTGACATAATGTATGCAGAATGTTAACAGCGTCATGGTTGAGGTTTTGAAGCAACTCAGCTTGAATGCCATCAATTCCGCTAGCTTTGTTCTTAGCAAGGCTGGTTAAGGCCCATTCAACTTCACTCTTCAGGATGCCCGGCTCGAGATCAGTAATCACAACCGTCTTATGTTGGGTTTGCACATTCGGGTCCTTCTTGTACAGTTCTGTGTATTCCTGCAACCTCTTCTTTATCTCTGAGGCTTCAGTGAGGTCCTTGCCTCGTTTGTCCTTTATCACGCCCAGCTTATCACAGAAGCTTCCTTTGATATCTTTGGTTGTCTTATACAGAGCTCTTGTGTTCCTTAATTGGCTGTTGTCGTCAACTGCTTGGCACTGTATGTTCAGGAAGGCATTCTTATCTCTCCTTGCTATTTTCTGAAAATCCGCATTGAGAACCTTGTATCTTTCTCTTTCCCCCATAACTTTTGCCATCCTCCTTTCCTCAGCTTTTTGCTAAGCCTTTTCAGATAACCAGTTTGCTTTCTTGCATTTCTTTTGCATTGGAACTACATTAGTAGCAACTTTTTTTATTATCTCACGAACATCAGTCCACATCTCGTCAGGCTCTCTGTCTCCTAGATCTAATTCTTGAAATCGATTCGTCACTTCTACAGCATATTCTAATGGAATTTGATCCAGATCATACCTGAAAGGCCTTCTAGTTTTCTGCGTTTTCCTCAATCGAAGCTTAATTTTGACAACAAGAAGCTGATGATCGGTGCCACAATCGGCAGGAAATACTGGAGTGGGTTGCCGTTACCTTCTCCAGTGAATCACATTTTGTCAGAACTCTCTGCCGTGACCTGTCTATCTTGGGTGGCCCTACACAGCAGAGCTCACGACTTCATCGAGTTTCGCAAGCCCCTCCGCCACGACAAGGCACTGATCCATGAAGGGGATGACACACACACACACATGCATATACGAAGCTGAATCAGAATGCACGAAATGCACGGAAGCACCTTGTGGCTTTTGCTAGAGCTAAGTCTGGACCATTTTCCCTACGATACAAAACGCTACACATGGGACCCAAACGGTTTATTTTCGACCAAGGTTCACAATCAGTTAAAGAAATCACATAGGAATCCTTTCGCCGTCGGAAAGCGCGCAAGCAGCCGCGGACTAACCTTCGAGATAACCTTTCCTTATCCATAATCTACACTAATGCTCGCAGTTTCCTTCCAAAGCGCGAGGCCTTGTCGAATCTCTTTTTACCTTCCGGCAGCAACGTAATAATCCTAACGAAAACATGGCTAACAAGCGACATCAGTGATAATGAAGTTTTAGATGACTTACCCAATCTTACTGTGTACCGTAAAGATCGTCAAGGCACACGTGGAGGAGGTGTGCTTATTGCCATTAACAACCAAATAGCATGTTCCGTTGTTAACATTACTTCAGATCTGGAAATATTATGGTTAAAATGCAACGCTCCACCGCAAACCGTCCTGCTTGGCGTGTGCTACAGGGCCCCTAACAGCAATCCCGGTTTTGCACCTAAACTAAACGATGTTCTGGTCCAAATTACTACGAAACACCACAATGCACAACTGCTTCACTTTGGAGACTTTAACTTCCCGAGTATAAATTGGTAAAACGTAGGTCCATTAACAGCTGGTAACTCTGAAGCAAGAAACTTTGTAGATGTTTGCTTAAATTTGAACTTCAGGCAAATGGTGCTTGAACCGACTCGGGTTACCCAAGGATCTTCAAACATCCTGGATTTAATACTAACCAACAGCCCTGAAAGCTTATCCTCGATTACTTACTTGCGTGAAATCAGTGATCATAGAGTTATTCATTCCACGTTCAAATTCTCGCCCGCATCCCGCCAAACGTTCAAGAAAACCATCCGCCTGTACGACAAAGGAAACTACCAAGCAATCAACAACGAAGCTTTTCTGCCCTGTTTTCAATCCACGTTTCATCTCCGGTCTCTTACTGATAACTGGTCACTTTTCAAAAACAAGATAAACGAACTAACAAACAAATTTATTCCCTGTATCAGCTTTCGCGCAAACCGCCAGAAGCCGTGGTTCTCACACAATCTGAAAAGATTAGAAAGAAGAAGAAAACGACTTTATAGCACAGCAAAACGAAACTCAAGTGCTGAAGCATGGGAATGGTACCACGCAGCTGAGGACTCTTATTATGCTGCAGTTTGCTCCGCCAAACGTGCTTTTTTTTTCACAATGACCTACCAAATATCCTAAAAAACAACCCCAGGAGGTTTTGGGAAATAATAAACCCGCAAGCAACGTGCCCCACCGCTCTTACAAGTGCCGCGGGCGAGGAAGCCACTGATGACGAATGTGCTGACATATTTAACCGTGCGTTTGTTTCCGCCTTCACAGATGAAACTGATTCCTCATTGCCTACCCCGCCTAGCGTATCATTACCAGCAATGTCACCCATCGAAATTACTGTGCAAGGCATCATAAACCATATTGACAGAATTAAACTTTCATCAGCCGCAGGAGTGGACGAAATAAACTCTAAAGTGCTTAAAAACACGAAACACACCTCAGCCATTTATCTTTCATTGTTGTTTTCTCAGTCGCTTTCAACAGGAACCCTACCGGCCGACTGGAAGGTGGGGAGGGTCATTCCGGCCTACAAGTCAGGTACAAAGGACTCTCCACTAAATTATCGCCCCATCTCCTTAACAAGCGTACCTTGTAAAATCATGGAACATGTCATCTATTCTCATGTAATAAATTTTCTAGATTGCCACAACTTCCTTCATCCGGCTCAACATGGGTTTCGCAAGGGTCTCTCCTGCGAAACCCAATTGGCAATTTTCACCTTTGACTTGCATGGTAAACTTGACCGCAACCTGCAGACCGATGCATTATTCTTAGATTTCGCAAAGGCATTTGACAAGGTACCACACCAACGCCTATTACTAAAGCTTGCCCTTTTAAATTTAAACCCCAATGTTCTAGAGTGGATTAAATAATTCCTTGCTAACCGATCTCAGTTCGTTTCTATTAACAATCACAGCTCAGGCACCCTGCCTGTAACATCCGGCGTTCCGCAGGGATCTGTGCTCGGCCCGCTTTTGTTCTTAATTTACATTAACGATTTGGCACTACAAGTATCATGTAATATTCGCATTTTCGCCGATGACAGTGTAATTTATCGTACCGTTACTAACATTTGTGATCAAATGGCCCTTCAGAATGACCTTACCTGTGTCCATGAATGGTGTAACAACTGGTTAATGACGCTAAACGCCAAAAAATGCAAACTCGTCTCATTCCAACGTCATCACAACCCCCTTATGTTTTCCTATACAGTTGCTAACTCACCCATAGCATTCAATCCTTCAAGTACCGCGGTGTAACCCTGTCTAGCGATCTTTCTTGGCGAACACACATCACCACAATCATATCCTCTGCCAACAGATCTCTAGGTTTCCTAAAACGTCATCTTCGTCATGCACCGCAGCACGTTAAACTTCTGGCTTATAAAACACTTATCAGACCTAAACTTGAGTACGCTAGTCCCATCTGGAACCCTCACCAAATGTACCTAACAAATGCACTTGAATCAGTCCAAAACCGCGCCATCCGCTTCGTTCATTCTGCATATTCGTATACCATCAGCGTTTCATCTCTGAAGAATATTTCCGGCCTCGAAAGCCTCGAAGCTGGCCGCCGCATCGCGAGCCTTTGTTTACTCCATAAGTTGTACCACAGCACTCTGAATCAAACACCTTACATTACTCATCGGACCCGCATATCTCACCGCACTGCACATCCGCTTCAGATTGCCCGGCCCCTATCTCGTACTGCAACTTTTTCAGGTTCCTTTTTCCCCCGCACTGCTGTTGACTGGAATGCCCTCCCCACCAACGTCGCCACTATCATGTGCCCATCTTCTTTTTTACTTGCTATAACTACTTTTATCGTAAGGCAATGACATGTATTTATTATTGTTGTATATATTAACCCACCCCTTATGTAATACCGCCGGAAGGGGGCCTTTACGGTGAATAAAGTGAAGTGAAGTGAAGTATGGGTGAGGTGGTGAAGGGTGACAGTAGAACAACGCCGCTTGCGGCGGGAGCTAGCCAGCCACCAAATTTTTATTTGTTGTAGGCCATCCTTGCACCTGCCTCCGCTTAGGTGGTGGACGATGGCTGTTGCGGCGCGCGTCTTTCTCTCCCTCTTCTTTTTCCTTCTTCGGTACTTTCTCTCTTCTGTCCTCACGAGGCAGCGGAGGTGGCTCAGCAGCCCCGCCGTGGTGGTGCAGTGGTAAGACGCCCGACTACTGTGCCGGAGTACCCGGGTTCGAACCCGACCTCGGCGGCTGCGTTTCGATGGAGGCGAAACGAAGAGGCGTCCGTGTGTTGTGCGATGTCAGCGCACGTTAAAGATTCCCAGGTGGTCGAAATTACTCCGTAGCTCTCCACTACGGCTCCTCTTTCTCTCTTTCCACCTTCACTCCCAGCTTCCTTCCCTTACGGCGCGGTTACGGTGTCCACAGAAAACAAGTGAGACAGTTACCGCGCCTTTCCCTTCCTACAAATAAACCAGTAATAAACCAGGTGGCTCAGCAGCACCGACCGGGGGGAGGAGGTGGTGAAAAGTGGCACTTCCTGGCATTACGGGGCTGGGACGGTAGGTCAACGCCGCTTCCGGTGGGGGCTAGTCAGCCACCGAATTTTTATCTGTTGTAGGCCGTCATTGCACCCGCTACTGCTTCGATGGTGGACGACGGCTGTTGTTGCGGCGCGCGTCCTTCTCTCCATCGTCTTTTAGAGCGCAGCTCTTTGAGGGTGAAGGATGGCTGTTCCCAGCCCTACGGGGCTGGGGCAGTAGGTCAACGCCGCTTGAGGCGGGGGCTAGCCAGCCGCTGAATTTTTATCTGTTGTAGGCCGTCAGTGCACCCGCCACTGTTTCGATGGTGGACGATGGCTGTTGTTGCGGCGCGCGTCTTTCTCTCCATCGTCTTTTAGAGCGCAGCTCTGAGGGTGAAGGATGGCTGTTCCCAGCCCTACGGGGCTGGGACGGTAGGTCAACGCCGCTTGAGGCGGGGGCTAGCCAGCCGCTGAATTTTAGAGCCCAGCTCTTTGGCGCCCGTTCCTGGGTTTCGCGGCGGCGTCGGCGTTGTCCCTCGTAACCAGCTCCACTTTCACTCCCACCTTCCTTCCTTGCCTTACGGCGCGGTTGCTGTGTCCACAGAAAACGAGTGAGACAGATACTGCGCCTTTCCATTCATGTGAACCAATTATGAAAGGCACGCTTCACAGCTCAAGTGGACTTTCCCTCTCACCTTCCTTCCTCCCCTTACGGCGCGATTCAGGTGTCCACAGAAACAAGTGTGCCAGATACGGCGCCTTTCCATTCATGTGAACCAGCCTTTACATTCGTGTGAAACAATTATGAAAGGCACGCTTCACAGCTCAAGTGGAAGACGCGACCACAAATGGCGCACACTGCAAAGATAATTCATGAATAATGCGAGCGCCCACACCGAACTGCAGGGTAACATGTCCAGTAACCGAGAATTCACACACTCACAGAGAAAAGCATCATATTTTGATGTAGCTTGCTTATATACACCTAGTTCACCACGGTAAAAAAAAAACTTCGCTTTTCAAAATATGTCTCGAATGGCATCGTTCCAGCAATAAGCTCTTTGGCGCCTGTTCCTGGGTTTCGCGTCGTCGTCGCCGTCGCCATTGTCCCTCGTAACCAGTTGTCTGTAATTGTACATATATATATATATATATGTCTTGCTCGAATTAGTTGCCTAAACCTATAGAAAAGCTGAAACAGCTGACGAGCTGCGCTCAAATTTCCTATTAGAAAGTACCCTAATCGTCGTCATTTTTTTTTTATCTGTTGTAGGCCGTCATTGCACCCGCCACTGCTTCGATGGTGGACGACGGCTGTTGTTGCGTCGCGCGTCTTTCTCTTCATCGTCTTTTAGAGCGCAGCTCTTTGAGGGTGAAGGATGGCTGTTCCCAGCCCTACGGTGCTGGGACGGTAGGTCAACGCCGCTTGCAGCGGGGGCTAGCCAGCCACTGAATTTTATCTGTTGTAGGCCGTCATTGCACCCGCCACCTCTTGGGTGGTGGACGACGGCTGTTGCGGCGCGCGTCTTTCTCTCACTCTACTTTTTCTACTCTATTTTCTTTCTTCTGTCCGCCCTTGGCAGCGGATGTGGCTCTGCTACGGAGCCATTAGCAGGCCCGGGCATTTTCTTCTTCTTCCTACAGCCACAACAACAACCGCCGGGTTGTGCAGTACGTGGTAAGACGCCCGACTGCTGTGCCGGAGTATCCGGGCTCGAACCCGACCTCGACGGCTGCATTTCGATGGAGGCGGAAAGGTACTCCCCTTATGGGGCTGGGACAGAGGGGTCGCCGCCGCTTGCGCCGGAGACAGACCTGCCACCGAATTTTGTCTGTTGTAGGTCGTCATTGCACCCGCCACAATTTCGGTGGTGGACGCCGGCTATTGCGGCGCACGTCTTTCTTTCCCTCTTCCTTTTCTTTCTCCATTTTCTCTTTTGTCCGCACGATGCCGCGGAGGTGGCTCAGCTACAGAGCCAGTAACGGGCCTGTGCATTTTCTCTTCCTTCTTCCTACAACCTCAACAACCACAACAGGCGAAAGGATCCACGTGCTGTGCGATGTCAGCGCACGTTAAAGATCCCCAGGTTGTCGAAATTACTCCGTAGCCTTCCACTAAGGCTCCTCTTTCTCTCTTTCCACTTTGACTGCCACCTTCCTGTTCCCTTAAGATGCAGTTGAGGTGCCAACAGAAAACAAGTGAGAAACCGCGCCTTTTCCCTTCCTATAAATCGATCAATCAATCAATCAATCAATCAATCAGGTGGCTCAGGAACAGAGCCAGTATCAAGCCCGTGCATTTTCTTTTCCTTCTTTCCACAGCCACAAAAACAGCTGGAAGTCCGATCGAGGCGTCCGGGCGGCGCCTTTCATTTGCCGCTTCCTCGAACGGCGCAACACACCGCAAACAAGCAGACTCAGATGTGTAAGAGGTGTTAGTAGAGCAGGCATCAGCTGCGTTTAAATTGATTTACAGGATAGAAAAGGCGCAGAAACTGTCACGGTTATCCGCGGACACATGTACCACAGCGTAAAAGTAGGGAGCAAGGTGGGAATAAAAGAAGACAAGGAGATAGAATTGTCTTAGTTGAGGGCTGCGATCCACCACGCTATAATGGCTTTTAACTCATCGCACTGTGTGTGTTCTGCTTTTTCGGCATTCTGACTGGCCGAGGCGGGATGCGGGATTTACAATGCCACAATTGAACGCGCTCCAAGGAACGCCATCCGACAAGAGCGATGGTGTACAGTCCCAACGCACACATGGTGGAGAAAATACTGGGCTTTCCTTTTGCTGTAAACCAATTATAACTATATGTAGCCCTGCAACGAATGCCGACAAGAGGCTCCCGATGGGAGGCAAATTATAGGATAGGAATGCTATGATTTCACAGACCTTCTAAGTTTAAGGCGAAAGCCTTTATGGCTCATACTAAATGCTCGGAATATAACCAGCCCTTATACATAGCATTCATTGATTACGAAAAAGCATTTGACTCAGTTGAAACCTCGGCGGTGATGCAGGCATTGCGAAATCAGGGGGTAGACGAGCCGTACATACAAGTGCTGGAAGATATACGTATATAGCGACTGCGCAGCACCCATAGTTCTGCGTAAAAAACTAACAATATTCCCATAAAGAAAGGTGTTAGGCAAGGAGACACAATCTCCCCAGTACTATTCACAGCTTGTTTAGAGGAAGTATGCGAAGACTTCGAATGGGAGCAGTTAGTGATAAGGGTAGATGGAGAATACCTCAGTAAACTGCGATTGACTGATGACATTGCTCTGCTAAGCAAATAGGGGGATGAACTGCAAAATAATGATTGATCACGTAGACAGGAAAAGTAGAAAGGTAGGCTTGAAAATCAATATGCAGAAGACTAAGGTAATGTTCAATAGCCTCGGGAAGGAACGGCAGTTTACATTAGGTAGCGAAGTACTGGAATTAGTGGCGAATATGTCTACTTAGGACAGGTAGTAACCGCATATCCGGACCATGAAAAGGAAATAACAAGAAGAATAAGATTGGGATGGAGCGCATTTGGCAAGCACTCGCAGATTATGACTAGCAGCTCACCAGTATCGCTCAAGAGGAAAGTATACAACAGTTGCATCTTGCCTGTACTCACCTATGGGGCTGAAACGTGGAGGATAACCAAGAGAGTTCTACTTAAGTTGAGGACAACGCAGAGGGCTATGGAATGAAAAATGGTAGGGGTAACATTAAGAGATAGAAAGCGTGCAGAGTGGGTCAGAGAAATAACTCAATTTACCGATATTCTAGTGGAAATTAAGAAGAAGAAATGGACATGGGCAGGACATGTAGTGCGGAGAGAGGATAACCGATGGTCACTGAGAGTAACAAATTGGATTCCAAGGGAAGGAAAGCGTAGCAGGGGGCGGCAGAAAGTTAGGTGGGCGGATGAGATTAAGAAGCTCGCAGGGGTCAAGTGGATGCAGCCAGCACAGGACCGGGTTAAGTGGAGAAATATGGGAGAGGCCTTCGCCCTGCAGTGGGTATAATCAGGCTGATGATGGTGATGGCTCATACTATCGTGGACAAAGTGTGTCCCGCTTTTGCGCCGGCTGTTGCGTGGCGTTGCTTGGCGCGCGTTCAATTGTGGGATTGCAGACGGCAGGAACGCTAGGCAAGATGACACTTCTGGAGGAAAGGTGCAGTATCTGCTACGCCATCGCTCCTACCGCGTGGCGTTCCTTGGCGCGAGTTCAAGTGCTGGATTGCAGGTGGCAGGAACCCTAGACAAGACTCCCCCGATGTGGCTGGGACAGGTGGGTCACTGCCGCTTGCGGCAGGGGCTAGTCTGCCACCGAATTTTAGAGCGCAGCTCTTTGGCGTCCGTTCCTGGGTTTCGCGTCGGCGTCG
>JAJIZL010038814.1:0-17622 GCA_023969395.1 Amblyomma maculatum
CACCAAGCTTCTAGCTTATTCCAACCGGGTCGCAGCAACGCCGGCCTAAAAAGGGTGCAGCCTCAAATCATCATCATCATCATCATCGTGCGAGCCGGTTTCTCGCGCACATTGCGCCGCGCTGCTGAGAGTTGGAAAGGGAGCTGCGCGTTGCTTTGGCTCACGTTTAATACTTTGTTTTTGAGCTCTTTCAGGAGCTTAGGATTGATATAACGTTTTAACATGCTAATGTTAATATCGAATTGCTTTGTGCAGATTGCTCGAACTTGAAAGCTCAATCGGTACGTGAGCCACACGCTAACCCGGTAAACGCACATGAGAGCTTTCGCGTTTGGAGGAATTCAAACTCAAAGAATACAAGTCACGAAACACAGATTCGGTTTAATATCGAAGGCAGCATGTTTAATCAAAGGTGACAATGCGAGTGGAAGGCAATGCTGGCATGTTCTTCCCACTTGTCCAGATATCCTAAAAAGTCTTCCAAGAAACGCAAGTCTGGGCTACCCGGCTTAAGTGCACGCTTGGTTATCCTGGAGGTCATTACTCGTATCAGGCAATTGATTAGCTTGACGAAGTCTTCTGTTGGTTGCACCCGAGTGTATATAGTCTCCACATGCCGCCGGTGCAAAAAAAGTCCTTTAATAACCTCATCTCCAAAAAGTTGGAATGCAAGGTCAACCTTCATCTTTTCAAAGTAATTGGGTCTTAAGCATAATTAAGCTAGGCTGTCATCCACGGAAGGTATCCGCATCCATGTAACCGGAATGAGAATGTCCTCAAAGGAATGACGGCCTCCGTGGTGGTTAGGTGTCTGCAGTGTAGCCTGGCTGCCACTCTGTTCACCCACAATGCCCGCTTCACTGGAGCCGCAGGAGTCGTTGCAGTCTTGAAAGCCAGCTTCGAGAAAACAGGAGCCCTCGTTGATTTCCGAGCCCGAATCGCCGGGTCCAGTCCCATGCGTCCCGCTTATGGCGTTTACGAGGTGGTTGCTGCTCGCATATGTTTCTTTCCTTCCTTTTTGGTGCCGTCTTGGGCACAAGGTGTGGAGGGTATATAATGTTAACGGTTTGAAAATAACGATGTTAAAATAACCATCTTCTACATGCTTCTGTTTCGCACCCCAGTTATGTAACCCCCCTCACATATTACTCCAATCGGAGCCCGTGAGGTATTTGAATAAAAAGAAAAAGAAACAGCAGAACACAAACGAGGAACCTTTACTTACAGCGGCTAATTAAGGTACATCGCGGCCTGCGATTGCACAAGGTTTTGCCGAAGTCACCATCTTTTGAATAAAGAAGCTGACGAAGTTTTTTTTTTTTTTTTTTTTTTTTCTCAGATACGCAATATGCACGAGACGCGGCCGGTTAATCGCGATGAAGCTCGTTGGTAATGCCGCGCTTACGGTGAAACATGCGCCTAATATATAACTGCATCCATATGACATATGTGTAGCGCAAAATGACAATCGAGGGACACAGAAAAGGTACACAACACAGGTGCTGTCTGTAGCGCCTGTGTACACTCTTTGTGCTACACACTGCCATGGAGGCCGTTACCGACTCGCCCAGGTTTGCATCCTTGTGAATATAAGTGCATGCTCTAAAAATGTTTCTCGCCAACAAAAGCAGTTGCCGTTTACCTTCAGTCATTTCTATCGATGCTTCGTTCCCATTGTACAGAATGCGTACTTACGTAGCATCAGATAGCGCAGTAATACGTATACGCTCCTTGTTCTAGCGGTAGCCCCGTTTGCCAAAAAAGAAAGTCTTCTCTGTGCACCACCGCTTTCTCTTTGGCATTTTTCTCTGCAGTTTAGTTAGAGGCACTGGGGAAACAACAATCGGGAACCGCGCTTCACCACTGGCGACACAGTAAAAAAAGAAGGGATACAGGCGAGCACAGAACGCGCGCACAAAACGAGGAAAAAAAAAACCGATGCAATCGTCGCCGAGCAGGTAGAAGTGCGGAACGACTCGCATGAGCAAACACCTACTCCGTAAATAAACTACTGCACCTTCGTGAAAGCAAAAGAGGCGCAGAAGCAGGTTTAACACGCACGCACAACACCAACAGATTGCCGTATTCTGAAGAGAGAAAACTGCGTCGTCTGCTCAGGTGGCACCCTCTTGACACGCAGCGCCCTCTGCCGCTAACGATTGGCTTTCATTGCAAATAGCGCCATCCTCGCCCATAGGGAAGCGCGGGCGCTCGTCACACTAGCCAGTATATTCTAGGCACTATAGAAGATTGTTCGATTTTGCTTGCACTGGCTGCACTAGTTCTTAAAAGTGCTGCAGCGGTACCAGGTGGTCACGTGAGCGTGCAGTGTTCCGACACTGGCGTGCGGCGGCAGCTGCCAAAACGAGTACGCAAGTGTAGGACTCTGCAACCTAGCAGACGCGTGCACGCATCATGCATCGCGTGCTGTAACACGAGTAACATGATCACGTCGTTTCGAAGCCAGCTGCCGTAGGCCTACAGCGCTCGATCGGAAAGTGACGACGACTAACAGTGACACCAATTGACCAAATACGTGCGACTGCGCACGATCGTTATATCGGACGGTCTGCGAAGGTGCCATTCATGCGCCTGGGTACGAGAGAATTAACTTTGTAAGCAGTTGCCACGAGTACTAGTTTAAATAATTAAGACTGCCTAACAAGACGCTTGATTGGTTTCCACGAACTTACTTTGTCCAAAAGCACTAGCTGACGCACGTATGTTTGTACCTCATTGCGCTCTCAGACATTCTATGTGCTCCGTGGGCGACAAGTTTGATGCCGCATAGTCGCTGCGCAAGCTGTCTTGTGGCACACACTTGGCACGACAGAAACTCGATCGATCGCAACTGATTTCTGTTCGCATCCACCCGTCTTCCGAGGTCACAACGCGATAAAAAAAAAAACAAAAGAAAAATACTACGTAGGACAACGCGCGCGAAGGTGCCGAATCGCGGCCACGTACCATTACATATGTGGCCACAACTACATATAATACCGCTCCTCCATCAACAAAATGCCAATCACCAGCATGCAGCCCAACTACCTTGTATACGCAACCATTTGCGGATCCGTTAGCAGCGAACCATCCGCGGGTTCTGAAGGAGACGGACTTTACAAAAGCTACGCAGAACGATGCGCAGCGTCGTCTGCTCTTGGCCAAGCGGAGCGTACGCCATGCTGCACTTTTTTCTGCACCTCTTCTGGAGCGAGTGCAGAGTGAGCGAGAACTCGTGCAGAACTAGCCTCGCACCTTGACAAAACGAGGAGAGAAGTGCAGACGGCGCGCGCGGCACTGACAAAACGAGGACGGCGGTTCTGCACTACTTGAACTAGTGCAGCTGGTGCAGGCAAATCGAAGAGACCTCTAGTTCCTCTGCATAGAGTTAATACAAAGACTCTAGAGGGAAAGCTGGGCAGGGAAACGAGCTTCTCACTGTTCGCCGCCATCATCAAATTTATCATTGTGGCCAGCACAGTTTCTGCTCACTGCGTCAAAAATGAACAAAGGTTTGAACAAAAGTTTTAAAAACCGCTGCCGATAACACAACTGTAGGAAATTCATATACATTGTTTTCAAGTTTTAAGCATATTATATAATCTTTCAGGCACCTTTTTGGCCATAAAGGAATGACGTAGAACAATTGGAAACCATGTTTGCGAGCAGACGTAGCAGATCAACAGTAAACACACACGAGCACCCTTTGACATTTACTGTATGCAGCACTAGCCATATCCCGGATACACCAAGGGCCGTTGCTGTGGAATTCGTCACTGTTTTTTTTTTTTTAATATACTGTGGTCGTCGTCTTGCGCCAAAGCAAATTTCTGACATATTTTCAGGTGATCGGGCACAGAGGAGATGCATGTGCGCTCGACGGACGAAATGCATGCGAAGCGCGGAACAATCGCAAAGATAGCCGGCCTTGCGATAACAACTCAGAAGAATCAGGACACCTATCTGATGTTACAGTAGGTACGCGACGCAACATATCACAAGAAATGCTCCACACGCGACGATTCTGCCGTTGTTTACAGCACCTACTGAACAGCAGTAGTAGAGTCCCTAGAAATATTTGCTAGTCTGCCGTCCGAGCGGGGTTCCCTACGGAACCGGTTGGCCGCTTCCCGGATGAAAGCGCAGGAGGCGCTGCACGCATTCGGAGCGTGGTCGCGTTGTGTACGTGGTGCTGTGGCGCTGTGGCGGTTGTGCCGTACAGCGAGTCTGCGCCGCGCTGATCCGTTGGTGCCGTGGCAAAGCTCGTGCACCACGTGCACTTCTTTTCGCTCGCGAGCCGGAATGCGCGCAAATTAGCTAGCATGTGTGCAAGTGTGCCTTTTTTTATGGATATGTGATCGCGTTATGTCCAAAAAACGGGGTAAGCGTGATAGCACGTGTTTCTTGCCCGGGTGCAAGAGCGGGTAGCGCTCATGCAAGGTGAAATGCTCTCTCTCCAGGACACCGAAAGACGCAGGAAGAGGCAAGAGTGGGAGCGCAACATCAGGCGCGGCGGCAAACGCAATAACATTGTTTATTGTCTCAGCTAGGGCATAAAGGAATATGTAAAACGAAAATTAAAAAGCGTAATAAGTGAAAAAATAGGTTGGCTGTGTTCTTATAAAGTTCAAGAGAGAACGATGATAAGGCCCTGGCGTGCAGGCAATGTACGAAGAAGGGTTTCTCGGCGAAAGGCCCACTGCCGTCAGGTGCCGATATTTTCGGCTTCAGTGGCGGGCAAACCCACTAGTGGCGAATATCTTTCTCATTATTTTGTGAGTTGCAGACAGGAAATCCTGGACGTTGATATAAATATCGGTATATATAAATATCGGAGGATCCGGATCGGGGTTGCCCTCACATTACTGTAACACGAACAAGCTATAGTGTCGACGTTTGTGAGCGACACTTCAAACCCTGCTTTATTGTTTTAAGACAGGTAAAGGTAATTGAGATTCCCCGGGATGTTACGCAACTCACGAAGGATCTCAATGCTGTTTCCTGACACTCCAAAATGCTTGTTGAAACCCCTGCCTCTCAAGAGAAAGGAGCGCAACTTGTACGAGCAAAAACAGTCAAAAGCGCACTGACCCTGAAGCATCAGTGGAGCCAGTTCAAGAATACAGCGGTGGTGGATCGTGTGACGCGAGCCTGCTCCAGGAATGCAGAAAGCTGCATGCCACCGCCACTGGGGACAAATGTCGATCTTTCTGATGTTGAGCAATTAACATTCGCATAGTGCCACTCAAGCGAGGACGAATCTCCGGAGGCAATCTACGCAAATCGCCGAGTTCTGTTCCATCGCAGTGATACAGGTGAAGCTGCCATGAATGCTACTGTGTGCATTCGAGGAAGCAAGTCAAGGAGATAGCTGTAAAATTAAGTCGACAGAAGAGGTAATTAATCTTCTTCAGGACATTGCGAAACTTAGCTTGTGTCCTGGCAGCGGATTGAAGCCTATTACCAAGACCTTTCCCTCCTACAATGGGCGTTACTTAATTTGCTACGAACTGTACCATTATTTCTGATGCGGCATGCATATAGCCTGCAAATACTTGCGAAATTTAACTCAGAACACACTGTCAAGAAGAAGAAAAAATTAAGAAACAGACTTTTAAGTCTCCAGCAGTTTGTCGTACGAAGGACAAGGTGGCAAAGCTGGTTAAAAGCTCTAGGTGAAATGAAAATGAACAAGGACAGAGTTTGAAAGAAGTGTTAGTGCCCTTCCTCTCAACAGCTGGCTGTTAAAATATGTTTTAGAGGTTGCAAAACGCGTCAACAAAAGTGATGGCATACTCTGATGAGTGGCTACTATAGCTTCCTAAGCACCAAAGAATGCCTATCAGCAGTTTGCCTGAAGCGCGGTGCGATTTGAAGAGCTCGGGTTCCCATCTTGCGTGCTTTTATTGTGCATGCATTCGAAAGTTTCTAGTTCTACATACGTGTTATAACTTAGCTAAACGTCCTAAGAAGTTAAGATGAAACTATAGCGTGAATGAAAACGTCGGCGACAGCGCTCTGTTGCTCGCACACATGGTCCTTGGAACCTAGAATGTGCGTCTAGTATAGTCCTCCATGCAAGCGCAATTGTTTGCACAAAATCCTCAGAGGTCTTCATTACAATACGGCACGGCGATAGATTTAGCAGAATGATAGGGTATAAAAAGCAGCTTCGTTTCTACATCGGCTCAGGGGCATGCGCGCAAAACTTCGCTCACGAAAAAAAAAAAAAAATCGTATCTGTGGTTATGCCAACAACTCGGCTGTGAATTCAATATTGCGACTAAACTGAAATCAAAGACTTAAGAGCGGCATCGCATGTACAAGGCACCTGACAATGAGCATGCAGCGAATGCATTTCGAAGCGCACGGGCGCACGCGTCGTCTGCTCCGTCGGCAGTGGCACTCCGCTTCACCGCAGCGCCACCGCAGCGATCATTCAGCGGCCGCCTCAATCGCGGCCGGCGGACGAGATACTAGCAATATTTCTAGGGACCCTAGCAGTAGCCACCCGCCGTCGGTTAACTGCACGCCGCCATCTTCATACGATCTAAGTTGCCAGCTTCAAACCATCTTCATGTGCCAAATTTAGCAAGTAAAATTCATCTGGCAACCAATGAACAGTGGGATAATGGCGGCAATCACGCGGTCACCCGTCGAATGCATTGGGTGAACGGGCAGCTTTCCCTCTAGAGTCTTGGAACGCACCCATTAGCCCCGAGAGCGAACACTGGCGCCGCTGCGATCGCCGCAGTCTGACGTCACGGCAAGGACTCCGCCAGCCGGGCTGCTGCTCCTCCCGGCCGATGCCGGCTCCTTTCGTTCGTTTTCGCTCGCGAATAATCATGATGGTGACTTATTGCTCAGTGCGCAGTGAAAATCACTGAAGAAAGCCGGTGTAAGCTTCTACTTTACCCAAAGTTGTTCAAAATGAAGGAGGTTAGATTGATAAAGTTAAGAATGGGGAAGCAACCGTCGGCATTGCCACTAGTGTGCAGTAAGCACTTCAAAAAGGAAGACTGTGTAGCCGGTGTACAAGATACTAGGTGAGCCGTACGTGTAGCGACGCTTTTACGGGCTGTTTGTCAACTAGTCTTTTTTTTTTTTTTAATTATTAGTGTACAAGAACAAAACTATTGCCAGACGCTGTTCCATCCGTCAACATTCACGTGCGTCCTAGCGATGCAAGGCGATCGCTCCCGGGATCGACGAAGCGGCGGCGTAAGTAAATTAGCCATTGCTCAAACTTTCATTTCCTCGATCTTTGTGTCAGTGAGTGCTCAGACATTTTGCTCAGTAGCGGAATGTCCAAGCTGAATCAACTGTGACCCTGCTTAAGTTTTTGCTTAAAATGTGTCTCGCGGCAGTGGTGTTCTCGTGTTCATTCATGCCGCGAAATTTGACACAGTCCGCACAGCTGTGCTGGTCTTTTTGTTTGAATGCTGATATTTTGCAAATTTTCCAAGACATGAGGCGCAGATTCAATGCAACGCGTCCCTAAAAACAGCACTTCAGTAACGGTTGTGATAAAGAATGTTTTTTTTTTTTTTTTTTTTTTTTCGGGCTCCGTGAAGCCCTGGCTTAGCTACGTTTCAGACTTGTGAGCTATGCAACAAGCGTAGCTTTAAAGTGCACGTGATGTGCAGCTGCTCTGCGCTTTTCTGAGGTAATGCCCAAACTTCGTTAAGGCCTTGTTTCAGTGTTTTTTGAGGTTGTAGCCTGAATTTCTCTATCTGATTCCAGGTGAAAGAGGCGTTCCCGCAAAGTCGTACCAGTTCTGCGCACACGCAGAGGCTTTGACAACACACAAGAATGGGGACAGTAGTGAAAATTCGAGCGCCGTTCCAATGGACGATGCTGCACAACTAGAAGAGGAGGTGGAAGTTATAGATTGAGACGGTATGTCTACCTATGGATACGCTATGCGGCCACTATTCCTTTGTGATTTCACATTGACGTGAATGATTTTTATCAAGCATTCAGGAAAAAGAAAAACATTTATATATCCCGCATTGTCTTTAGTTCTGACCATGAAACTGAAATACATGAGTAAGCTAGAATCGTGATAAATTATCGGCTTTTGCTTCCTCAGCACTACTGTTGATCAAAGCAAACAATTAATACCTTAAACAATCTCTATATTACTGCAGTAAATTCGAGTGTAGAGCTTGTTACAACATAAAAATGAAGTAATCAAACCAAGTCATCCGTAGATACACGAGGAATATTCTTTTATCTAGCCACGTCACCAAATGTACATGAAAATACTGCATTTCAACCTTATCACTCTAAGCATAATGTTACCCTAAGAACAGAGAAGGACTGACCTGTTTAAACAAGACCCATATTTCATCCTCTTCACATACGGATTCAATGAGCCGTTTGTAGTATTTAACAAAACGAAAAAGTTTTCAATGCGTGACGGAAATTTAGTGATATCTCTGTATCTGTAAAGAGTGGTTTAGATGGCATAATAATTCTGTCGTTTATTTTTTCTCAAGGACCAACACACAGCGCTAACCAACGCACAGGAAGTTCTGAAGGTATGTAATACAGTTTTATACACTGTTTGCCTGTTTCACCTGCAGCTGTTTTTTTTTTTTTTTTTTTTTTGACAGAGTTTGCGCTTTTCTCTTTTCAGGAGTTACCGTGAAGGTTCAGAAGCTTTTCAAAGACGCTGGGATTCAGCTCAGCGCGAATGACATCTTCAAGCAAAAACAGCTAATAACGGTTGCAAAAATCATTGATGAAAGTGGTTTCTCTGCTTCACTAAGGCAGCGACTTGTTTCGCACGCTTTGTCCACATAGGAATTTATGCTCCTCAGGGAAAGGGAGACTGGAAAGAAATTTGCAAATTAGCAGTGCCCCCAAGACATCCCATGCGCGCACGGCTGCGGCGCAATAGGCAGAGGGGAACAGAATGACGGAAATGTTTACGACGACACGGTTAATAACTCATATTTCTGGGCATCAAAATGCACGTTGCTCTTGGCACATCATGCGTAATTGCTTCTCAAAAATGCTCGACAAGTAAGATGATTCTAATAAAGTTTTAATCAGTAGCCTCTTTTAAATAAATATCCGTGCACAAATTTCACAGCGCGCAGTCCATAATGCGCGCTCTAAGCAACGTCCACAGCAAAACGGTACAAATTTATCGCGTCGCAGGCATATAGACCTATCTTCATGGTTGTATTACATTCGTAATACAATCATGAAGATAGTGACTCCACGCACATCATCAGTTTCAAGGGACGACGCACGAAAGACTCCTGCCGCGGCGATGGCACCAGCTGCGCCCGTTGCGGCGAGCGCTCGGGCAGTCGCGAGACTTGCGCTCACCGCGACGAGCCCATGTTTCGTGTTTTGAAAGCAAGAGGAATCATTATTAAATACTCTTTTTTCCTGACACTCGATCGGTGCTGTCTGCGTTGTTCATAATGTTGTTGTTATGAGAACAACCGAGGCAGAAGACTCGAAGCTACGCGGCAACCCGGAGAAGCCAGAGCGATCGGCGCAGGCAGTCCTTGCCGTGACGTCACGTCAAGCTGACCGCCAGAGGGCGCCACTCAAACTTCTCGGGGCTAATAGGGTGCGTTCCAATTCTTAGACGTCTAGCAAGACTGCTTCGTAGACGTCTACGTAGACGTCTACAGGTTCGCGTATTGGAACGCGTCTACCTGTCTACGCCTGGCGTCACCTCGCGGCATAAAGGTTGAACTAAAACGTTTAAATAATTATTATAACGCTGTTTTCTTTAAATATTTACGACAATACAGGTGAAAATCACGTTTTTAACGGTTTGCCGATTTTTTGCAGAAACAATATTACATGTGTAATCGCCACAACGTAGATAGACTATTAATAGGTTAACTTGTAGCAGACAGACTCCTCATGCAATGAGCCCGCTCACGAATTGACGGAAAAGAACGTTAGTCGGTTTTTCCTTTTTTATTACTGATGCTGAAGTGTACATGCTTCTCAGATGTCTCATTCACACAGCTGTAATAATGAAAACATGCAAAATACTGTAAATTTGAGGGGATTACAGACGAAAGGTAATAACCGGCTACAGCAAACGAAAACATTCATGCCGTTACACCTGTTGTCTGTAGTCACTAGACGAGGAAACCAAAGACAACTCGTTTTAATAATGTACAGGCACAAAAAAATCAATGCGCAACAAGTAGGCATCGTCAGGCGAGTTCGTTCTTCCCAGATTAACTGAAAATCCGCGGAAGAGTTTGACACGGTTACTACAGCAAGATAGAAACACACACGTGCGCCGTACAGCAGCCGTCCTGACTCCCGGCGAGGTGCCAAAAAAGCGACGAGTTCGTCGATAACATCAAGATTGAAGAAACTCGTCGTCAAGTTAAAAAAGAAGACCAACAACATCCAACGCACGCTTTCCTCTCAGAGCGCGGTACAAGAATCTGCAGTGCTATGAATCTCACGACCATAAAGACAGCTAAATTAGCCTTTAGCTAGCGCATATATTGACGTAACAACTCACGTTTGAAAGATCGTTCATATGCATACTCCGGCGTTCGCAAAGAGCACGACCACCGTACAGTTACTGCAATCACCGCACTAACCGCACGCACGACTCGCTCAGCACGAACCGCGCTCTGTCCGCCATGTTTAGACAGCAAAGTAGTCTGCATCGATGTTGACTTCGGCGAAGCCGTCTTCGCGACCTGAACTTGCAGAGAGCCGGCTCCGTGAACTGCGCATGCGCGCCCAGAACCAAAGTGGAAAGGAGGATGCGTTGATTCTCTCGATGGATGTGACGTCAAACAACTTTTAGTATTTGTTTTTTTCTGGAAATAAGCCTCAAACCCAGATGCCAATTACCCCGTTTCGAGCCACCGGCCCACCGCACCCGAGCAAAAGCTGGCGCGCTTTTCGGGCAACGGGTGCTCGCGCCTTGCGAGCCTGACAACGGTACCTAGGTCGCTTTTCATGCGTCGGCTTGTTGTAGTTTGCGGGGCATCATTCCGATAGATGCAAATTCGGTGAAAATCTGATTCAGTTTGTGGATTGTTGCCCTAAATTCAACAGCGTAGCCTTCGGTCCTGTCCCTGGCCTGTCTGCAGCCTCCGACTACGGTGAGTCGTACGCGAATGATGGTGTTTCGTACATGCCCGCGAGCTCTAGGTAAAGCATTTGTCGGCGTTCTGCTACAGTCTTGCAGTTTTTTTAACGAGTTTTTACACGGCAGTGCAGCTATGCGGTAGTCACAATTACTGACGCGGCGTAATCGCGCGACAGTCTCCGGGCGAAGGCATGTGGAGACTGCATAATGGCGTCGATCCTGTTTCTTCGCGCTTGAAACAACCGTTGCATACCTGCTGCTGTGCACCGATCGGTCGCCGGTTGCTGTTGTCTTCGGGGTGCACTGGGGTATTGGGACGTACGCGGCGACTTACAGATGATGTGAAACTATTTGTGAGTCGAGGGTCACGGAAGTTTGTAATTTGCTTTTTTTTTTTTTTTCAAGATTCTTCGTTTGTGGCCTAGTTTGTTTGGGCAGTAGCAGGCATTTTGGTGTGCGCCAGCGTGAACGCGCTGGTTTATGATCAGGAGGTTTTATTGCCTTCCTCGCAGCTTCAGCAGATAGAGTGGCTGGGCCCATAGAAACGGTCGTGCTTCTGTCAAAAAACTGTCGTAAGGTATTTATCTATGCGGCCCATACGTGGTGCTGCAGTGCAAGAGGTCAGCTTCTTTACAGTGTCGACGAAGTGCTAAAGGGGAGTTGCTGGCTAGCTGAGAGATAGTATAAATGTAAACTGGCCCAGTGCGAAATGAGCCCCAGAGTGAAACGAGCCTACTGCTCAGCATAAAATTTCTACAAGATACGGGCGTATACCCGCACGAATTTATTGTGCTTATATGCTCACTCGTTCCACTGTCGAGTACTCACATCGGTGCATGCAGCAATAAGGGTGGCTCTTCGGCTATCATAGGTTCTTGCCCATGAGAGTATCTGCCCTTTTATTACGAAAATAACTGCATTGGTAGAACTCGCTGAGATTATTTATATAGATTTAACACTTCAGATGCATGTCGCTACCGCAGAGTTCCCTAATATATATCTTTTGCCTGCTCCAACAGCGTCATCACTGTGAGAAAACTGGGAATGATAGCAGAAACAATGCCTCCATAAATAGTGGGCAGTGCTTGGCTTCAAGCTGCTGTCAAGGCCATTGACAGCTTATTTGAAAACAAAGCAATAATTAACCTGAGGTGGTACGTTTTGTTGAGGAGAGTGAGGCACCATTGCATGTACAGCCAAAAAAGTGTCAAAAGTGTAGAGCCCGGGGGTCCGTTTCTGAGCCGAATATTGGCACTGATGTAGAATTAGTTGAGGCCTTTCCCACTGAAAGGGATAGGACAAAAAATCATCTTGCCATCAACAAAGTTGGAATACCGGAAATTCATTACAAGCTGCAGGAACTGGCCCAGAAGCAGACCCCCTGGGCTGTACACTTTTGACAAAGACTGTACCTCGTAATCCTGTCAGAGCTTGGCAGTTGCCGCTATAAGCACTCTTCATTACAATTCCATGCAAGCCGCAGCATATTCCGCACTTACTGCACACATGATTTAACTTAGTCTCTCTGTTGCTATTTCAGTGTTTTGCAAGTGTGCTAAATATTTGTATTTGTGCTAGCATTGACTGCCAGTCTCGTTACTGCCTTTTTCCTTCTGCGGCAGGCACTCTCACTTGCTTTACTCAAATCAAATTCTACTGTGAGTGAGTTTGCTGAATTTATGCAAACTAAATGTAATTGCTGTATTACTCATTTATTTACATTTACAGAGGCAAGGAATACTCGGGGCCGACGTACGAGTTTCCTCCACCAGTTGGATTCCGCCGCTACCTCAATAGTGCAGTGAGCTGTAACTGGTGTGACCAAATGGACACTCTCACTCCTTCTACTGGTTTAGAGCGTGCTCCTAGTTAAGTTTAAAATATCTTGCTTGCAATGTATTTAATCTTGTTGTGGAATATTGTCACCCTTGCATTTGCTGATATGTTATTATTTGGAAAGCATTCAGAGTGATTTTGGACGCATGATTTGCAGTGGCGGGAGGTGGAGAAGCACAAATGTGTGAATGCAATTTTTTGCCTCTCTAGCCTTTAGAATTAAAGCAACAGATTGATATGTGAACAGGCCTGGCATGGATTAAAGAGTTTGTCTTATACAACAACACCTGACCCTTGCGGGGGTAACACAGCTGTGGTTATCTGAGCAAAAGTTCTTTGTATGTGATGGTGTCCGAAACATGGCATTGTCTTAAGTAACTTGGCATGGAATCGGCCACTTCTTGCACTCTCTTGACAGCATCTATTGTAATGTGTGCTAGGCGACATGCCTTCGGATCTGTTGTATGTCTGCAGCAGTTGCCTTGATGTATCAAGATGGGTTGGTGGAAATTCCTATTCTCCAGACTACACCAATAAAATGCAGTGAAGCCAAATACCAGGAACCAATGTGTTATGTGGTTCATTGTGAAGGCTTGCCATTCTCGTAACTTTGCCAAATTGCTAGAAGCATTATTTTTAAGCCCGGTCTTCTTTTGCTCATAGCACAACTCATTTCGTGCATTTGTCAACTTTTTGTGGTTTATAGTTGGTACATTTTGCAGAGGGTGACAAAATTTGAGCTGGTGTGCTACGAAGGTTAAATATCTGCTTATTGAACTCTTCTCGGGGAGCTACATGCAAATAGTGCCTAATGTGGCTGTGAGGGCTTCGCACTTGATTGATGTACCGGTGCATTACTTGTGGCAGCTGGTCTACATTGTACAGGACTGCCACTTTGAGGAGCACCAGCACTGCTATGAAGCAGATTCACAGCATTGTTCCTGGTGGAAGCAAACCACTGCAGATGTTGTCCTCATTCCAGTGCAGCTTCAGCCAGTGAAGTTTCACAATGCCCGTGTTGGACAAACAAGAGGCCTATGAACTTGAGCATTTCACTTAGTCATTTCTTCCAAACATCCGTCAAAACAAGCAACCTGTTGGTTTCCCCAAAATCCCTGTACAATCATATTTATTTTTATTTTTACAAATAGTTTGTATCATAAGCTGGAGAGCCTTCACTCAAGTATACACTAGGTTCCTATCTACGTGAAAACTACACGCTTGTGTGCCAGTGTCAGCAGATCGTTCCTAACGATTGTGGAAACCCTCCTAAACAGAGATAAAACTGAGAACATGCAGCGATCATGTGTACATACTCAAAAGCAAGTGGGTACGGAAACCATGTGCACCTTTGGCCACTAGTTGGCATTACAGGTGGTTGTAGTACCTGAATCGCTAAAAGCTGAAATCAGAGCTTCTTCTGACAGACTCTTCTGGCTTCTTTGCTGCTAGTGCGATAAAAAAAATCTGTAGCTGAAGTTGCTGAATCACACAATTTCAGTGTTTTTTGTTGTGCGGCCTGATATGAACATTTCTCCATCTAAGCTGCCACCATTCTTCAGATACAGATCGCTTGTGTGTCACCACTTGGTGCGATGTTACTCTGTATCACCAGGGGTAGAGACAGACAATTGGAGGAGGAGGATACGCTACAACAGGACATGTATTTGCAGACTAACAGGAAAAATAAGGAGGCCTTAGGAAAGCTAAAGAATACGGTAAACGCCGCTATGAGGCTCACTGAAAGAATCGCCAATCTAAAGAGAGGATTGCAGGAAAAGGAGTCAAGTCATTTGGTACAGGCATTCGTGATCAGTAGAACAGTTTATGCGACGCCTTGTATGAATATGGACGTGACGGAGGAAAACAAGGTGGACGCTATGATTAGGCTGGTGTATAAGGCGGCCCTTGGGTTACCTAACATTGCTTCTACCGAAAGTCTGTGGGATTCATCATCATCAGCCTGACTATACCCATTGCAGGGCGAAGGCCTCTCCCATATTTCTCCACTTAACCCGGTTCTGTGCTAGTTGCATCCGCTTCACCCCTGCGAACTTCTTAATCCCCCTGCTACGCTTTCCTTCCCTTGGAATCTAGTTTGTTACCCTCAGCGACCATCGGTTATCCTCTCTTCGCACTACATGTCCGGCCCATGTCCATTTCTTCTTAATTTCCACTAGAATGTCGGTAACTTGAGTTATTTCTCTGACCCACTGTGCACGCTTCCTGTCTCTTAATGTTACCTCTACCATTGTTCGTTCCATAGCCCTCTGGGTTGTCCTCAACTTAAGTAGAACTCTCTTGGTTAGCCTCCACGTTTCAGCCCCATAGGTGAGTACAGGTAAGATGCAACTGTTGTATACTTTCCTCTTGAGCGATACCGGTAAGCTGCTAGTCATAATCTGCGAGTGCTTGCCAAATGCGCTCCATCCCAATCTTGTTCTTCTTGTTATTTCCTTTTCATGGTCCAGATCTGCGGGTACTACCTGTCCTAAGTAGACATATTCGCCTACTACTTCCAGTACTTCGCTACCTAATGTAAACTGCTGTTCCTTTCTGAGGCTGTTGAACATTACCTTAGTCTTCTGCATATTGATTTTCAAGCCTACCTTTCTACTTTTCCTGTCTAGGTCATCAATCATTATTTGCAGTTCATCCCCCAAGTTGCTTAGCAAGGCAATGTCATCAGCAAATCGCAGATTACTGAGGTATTCTCCATCTACCCTTATCCCTCACTGCTCCCATTCCAAGTCTCTGAATACTTCCTCTAAGCAAGCTGTGAATAGTACTGGGGAGATTGTGTCTCCTTGCCTAACACCTTTCTTTATGGGAATTTTGTTGCTTTCTTTATGCAGAACTATGGTTGCTGTGCAGCCACTATATATATCTTCCAGCACTTCAACGTACGGTTCGTCTACCCCCTGATTTCGCAATGCCTGCATCACCGCCGAGGTTTCAACTGAGTCAAATGCTTTTTCGTAATCAATGAATGCTATGTATAATGGCTGGTTATATTCCGAGCATTTTTCTATCACCTGATGGTATAGATATGATCGATAGTAGAGTACCGTTTCCGAAGCCCTGCTTGATCCTTTGCTTGATTGCAGTCTAAGGTTGCCCTGATTCTATTAGCGATTACCTTAGTAAACACCTTATACGTAACAGACAGTAAGCTGATTGGTCTGTAATTTTTAAGGTTCTTAGCATCCCCTTTCTTATGAATGAGGATAATGTTTGCGTTCTTCCATAGTTCCGGTACTGTCGATGACACCAGGCACTGCGTATACAGGGTAGCCAGTTTTTCTAGCACGATATCCCGCCCGTCCTCCAACAAATCTATAGTTATTTGATCCTCTCCAGCTGCTTTTCCCCTTTGCATAGTTTCTATTGCTTTCTTCACCTCTTCCTTCGTCACTAGTGGAACGTTTGACTGTTTTCCCCTGCCGCCAATCTCATTACGGTCCCGACTATGTTGGCTACTGTAGGGATCGGTATGGAACGCCTCGGCTACTTTGACTATCTTGTCCATATGACGTTGCCCGCCTTGTCCCTTAGCGCATACATCGGATTTTTGCCTATGCCTAATTTCTTTTCCACTGTTGTAAGGCTTCCTCCGTTCTTTACAGCATGCTTAATTTTCTCCATGTTATACTTCCTTATATCGGCCACCTTGCGCTTATTGATTAGCCTTGATATCTCAGCCATTTCGATCTGGTCTGTTGGATTGGAAGCTTTCATACTCTGGCGTTTCTTAATCAAATCTTTCGTCTCCTTAGACAGCTTACCGGTATCCTCTCTAACTATCCTACCGCCTACTTCTACCGCGCACTCAGTAATGATATCTCTGAAATTATTTTTCCTTGCTTCTAGGGTAATGTCGCCATCCTCGGTTAGAGCTGAATACCTATTCTGTAACGAAATCCTGAACTCTTCTGCCCTCCCCCTCACCGCTAAATTCGTGGGATTAGGGGTACACAAAACACAGGGATGAACCATGGGGGGGGGGGGGGGGGACTACCACCCTTCCTGATCAGGGTTAGCTTTTTCTGCAGAAGACTTGTAGCTGCTGTGCGGTTTCCATACACTATTAACAGCGTTTCTACATATGCCTTTCCTATGCCATGGTTATGTAATCCATGCACGATTCATGCTTAGACTGAATCAAATGCTTGTAATATAAGCAGGTTGTACGTAGGGCTTGCGTACTGTATTTATATGATTATAGCACGAGTTACTTTTTTAGAAATTGCATCACTGAAACAGCACTTCATGCTATGTTCAGAAGCAATACCTGAATTTAACACTTTTCTTTTTTTGCTGGTCATCAAGATAGCTTTACCACCAGGCAAGCCAGTTGCGAAGAGAAGGCAAATTTCTGGCAACTTCGAGGCTGTAAAATGAGGCAAGGTTAAAAAAAGGTAACCATGGAGAAAGACAGAAGGTGGAAGTGAAAAAGAAAATAATAAAAAGGTGTAGTTATTGAGGGTTCGAACTCTCCTGTTTAATATCATTAGATCATGGCCAATGGGCACAACATGCAGGGAGCGATGGGGGATTCTAAGCGAGAGAAGAAAGCATGTAAATCTTGTCTAATCAAGAGGGGGGAAACGAGTGGGGGCATGTTCATGAACAGCGATAAGGAACCGAGTAGTGACAGTGAATAAACCACTCGGATACTTTTCTTTTGG
>JAJIZL010038818.1:11746-22633 GCA_023969395.1 Amblyomma maculatum
TATGTATGTATGTATGTATGTATGTATGTATGTATGTATGTATGTATCCAATATTCTCTTTATGTGCAGGATGGACCTGCAGCTTGTATATCATTGTTTGATATAGTGTTGGACAGTGTGTATATGAGCATGTATCCGCAGTTTTTGGACTTGCAATAAACTTCTCTTCAGTGTTTCTGCGGCGCTGGCACACGGGCTTCTATGTACAGGAGAGCAGACTTGAGAGGCCGGTCGTACTTTACTAGAACCCCCCCCCCCCCCCTCTTCTATGGTTTTCTCCACTCTGGGGAATCATATATATATGTGTGTACTATGTATACGTACCCTGTAGTGTTTTGTATAGTGATATTCCTCTGTGAGCAATGTGCGTTTTTTTTTGTGTGTATATATGGACACAATAAATTCTCTTTTTATAGAGTCCATGCGCAGATGACTTCTCAACGACTAGCGGGTATCTTGTACCCATCGTTTTATTGTTAAGCTATATGAAATCTAGCTCAGATTTCAATTTTGTGATTTTTAATTGTCCTCAATAAAGTTTATTTGCACAATACAGTAATTTCTTCACAATACGTAGTTTCTTCATTCTGTTTGTCATTATCGCCGCCGGGTTTTAAAAGTCAGACGCTGAGAACTTGACATACCAACGTTCGTTTCTGTATCAGGGGTGAGTACCTTCTACACATCTTTCATTGTTATTTGTCCTCAGTACGTTTTAACACAGAA
The DNA here is from genome assembly GCA_023969395.1 of Amblyomma maculatum. NCBI lineage: Eukaryota > Metazoa > Arthropoda > Arachnida > Ixodida > Ixodidae > Amblyomma > Amblyomma maculatum. The sequence goes on from JAJIZL010038818.1 coordinate 12,473, forward strand.
ATTAAGTAATAATAGAAAGTGTCGTCTGCAACCTTCTTCGCCCTAAAGCTTTCAATGAACACTAAAGTGACTATAATATTATAGTCACTGTCATTATAACAAATAACACTGAAGAAAAGCTTGTTGCAACTCCAAAAACTGAGGATACATGCTTATATACACACTAAATCAAACAATAATATACAGGCTGCGGGTCCGTCCTGCACAACGATCATTGCACTAATGGCAAGCTAGAAAGCATACAACATGCACTTGTTAAGACTTCAACATCCCTACCAAAAAATAAGGGCGGGGGGAAATGTAGGGGGGGGGGGGGACGTTCAGAAGAAACACCACACACGACACTTTATAACACTCAATACAGCAGGGCCGGCATGGGGAGACCACCCGGTCGAACAACAAAGAAACGTGTATGCCAGCGCTGCAGGAACCGCGCCTCCCCATCTGGTCCCAGACGCTCAGACAGGTACTTCCCGAGGAGGAGACTGAGATTTCGGAGCGCTGGATACATTGCGCGTGCCGGTTGCCTACGGACGTCCGTCAGGCAGCGGCAGACGCCACAAAATAAACATGACACAACACACAACCAGGCGCGCAAACACTCCGCGCGGGTGACGAAGTCCTGGCCCGTAGTGCACAGAAAACATACGTCTCACGAGACGCCACACGACTCGCGCCACTGAGCAGTCCAGTACTACATGGCAGATTGTTTCCATCACGCCGCAGTTGGGACAGCTGTCGTTAGGCACGATGCTCCATGAAGCTAGGCGCTGACGCGTTGGCATAACTCACCAGCGCCGCCGCCACTCAGTTTTCGACCTCGCGGGACAGACGGCTGACTGCCCAAGGCCTCCATCTATTTATTTGAGGTGGGCAGTTTATCATTCGGGCTGAGTCGCAAGCTGGCGACCATCTCACTAACTACCGTCGGTGGAACCGCATCCCTCCCTCATAACCCAGGGCTGGGTATCCGCCACGCAATTTAGTGCTCTTGTGGACCTTTAATAGTTCGGCACATGTCAATGAAACTGCAAAGAAGGCGACGCAGTGCCGAGTATACACATTATTTGTTCCATACTGACAGAACCAGTCAGAAGGAACATAGCCACTTTTATACACTTGTCTGGAGATGCAGAAATCTTTAGCAAGACTGTTACAAGAGACTGAACTTGCCGGTGTAATGGAGCAAAACCTTCACATGCGGCTTGCGGGCAAATGTATGCTTCATAGCTCACTCTTGATATTTAGAAGAGGATAGCCTCCACAAACTACATATCGTCAACTGCATTCTATGCAGTGTTACTCATTTTCGGATAAACAAAACAAAACTGTAAAAACAACAAATGTTGTAGATCCGTGTGTCAAGAAATACAGATGGAACAACACTGTCAAAATGAAGACGGAGACCTATACCAAGTAATGTAATCAATATTTTACTTTAAATATTTTATGTGCATGACTAACGTCAAGATGTCTATCGATGTTGTCCATGTGTCGTGTGACCTGTGTGATGTTTTAAAAAGACATCTTTCGATTACGTCACGAATGACGTATTGGAGGAGGCGCGAAGGGGACGGCCGCCCCGTGGTTGGCATAAAATTCTGTTACTGGTGGCAGCGTGCGGATGATTAGGTCTCGTTTGGTGACAACTTGCTGTGTTTTTCGCAGCGCCGTCAAGATCCCGCGTGATGTGATGCGATAATCGATCGCAGATTACCAACTACATGTTTTTTTCCGTTCTATACGCGGTCCAAATGTGTATTTCAGCTGTGCAAAGAGCCAAGCCACAAACGTGCGCCGACAGGCCTCGACATTGTTCTCGAGCGTAAGCACGTTTTTGTGGTATACAAGTACGTTCTCGTAATTTTGGGAAAAAGAACAAGCACATATTAGTTTGCTTTATTGCCCTTCCGATCGAATCGTTCTGAATGCTGGCCAATCACGCTCTAAAAGCCCGGGCGGCATGCGATCAATTGCAGTTCTTTTACACTAGGTGGAAATAATTTTTTTCTTTGGCCGAACATAACAAAAACTAAAGATGTCTGTACTTGGGATGGAAATCATCCAGCCAGGCACAAAGCTCGCGCGTGCGCTGCTTTTTCGCTCATAACTGCCTAGGCTTCGTGGAGCTGACAGTAAATTTTGTGAAGATTAAAAAAAAAAGAAAATGATGCTTGGTAATATGCCTGCATTGACCCGTTTTCCAGCATGCTTACGTCCTATGAGTTTCAAGCGTTTGGTAGGACTTCAGGTCGTCGGAAAACGGGCGTGCCAGTTCATTGAACAAAAATATTTGCATGCATACTTGCCCAGACTGTCATCTTTTTCAAGTAAAAAATTGCTAATAGGTGCGTGTACTAAGGTGTGCCGCATATTGTGCCAGATGCGAATATGGCTATCGCAAGATTTGAAACAAAAATTGCACAGCAGCGGGCAGTTTCCCGCCGCTCATTGCAGCATGGAGACCCAGCTGAAAAGAGCGCTTTTGCCCACCAAGCCGGGTTTCCTTCGGTGCGCCCCCATCGTCATGTGCCTCCCTGACGTCCCATTGTTTGCAAACAGGGAGAACTCTATTGGCCGTATTGATTATTTTTTCGATTGCGAGCGAGCGTCCTGCGTCATGTTGAAAAGACTAAATCCCCGAATCAGAGGCTCCTCGACGCGAATATCGCGAGCTAGCCGATGAACCACATCATGTATTACGATCTCTGTATGGCCACAACAAACTCTATGGCGACTGGCAAGACCTATTGAACATAGGAAGACACCTAGTTCTGATTTTAGATCTTAAATAGTCCGCCGGTGCTGTAGCAAGCGAATAGTTGTCATGGAGTGTGAGCAAATGATTTACAGAGGAGTGCGATGAAGATCGGAAAAGCACATGATGCCACTAAGGAGTTATACCATCTCCATAGTAGCGATGGGAGGAGGAGTGCTCAGTGACGCAAACCAATTCAAGTTAGAGTTGGTTTGGTTTGTGGGGTCTAATGTGCCAAAGCGACTAAGGCTATAAGAGCTCTCAGCTAAAAATTGTGCACACGATATATGCCAGCAAACCTCTGCCCGATATTGCTACGTCCCTGTACGCTGTCTTCTCCATAAGTACCCTGCCAGGGTATCCCAGCTACAATTATAGCCATCATAAGCGACTTGACAAGATAAATGGGCAAATGGCATCTTAGCGTGAAATGAGCATTCCTTAGTCATCAGAATGATAGCATACACGCTCGTTTTTCTATAAGCTGACGACCTCGCATTAGCTGAAAGGTAGAACTGGCTGCCTGGCGTTTTGGAATGTGATCAAGGAAGAAACGCACCCGTATCGTATTGCATCATCTCATTTGAAGTATGAAAGTATTCTGTGTCAAGACTCTGTAAGATGATACGAAAAAAAGCTTTTCGAATGAGCTTTTTGGTAATCCCACAATATAGAAGACACAATTTCGCTTAGTGCAAGGCATCTACTGACTTGCTTGATGTTCTTAAGTCCAGATTAACGTCTCATCAGGTGATTAATGTGGCACGTGCAGAATAAAGTTGCGAAGAAACAGCTGTGTGTGAGTTCTTAATCCTGTTTTTCGGGATCAGAACAGAACTATTTGGCTTTGGTAGCCGAGGCGTTTTGACTGAAGATTTGTTTTGATTACATCGTTACGGCGTAAACCCTTCTCTCAGTATAGGGTCGCGCCAGACTTGCGAAGTCAGATTTTGATCGCGTTCAGCAACGCCACTTCCACTTCTTTCAGCACCAGCACCGTCCTTTAACTACGTCTTCTTCGTTCCTCCGTCACATTTTCAGCTGCGTAGCCGAAGCCTGCCGGGCGAAGGAAGGAAGGAAAAACTTAATTTCGCCCTATATTACTTAAGCGGTTTTTGAGACGTCTTCAGACATTTCGTGTCATCCACAAGAGTCTTCTCCGCCGACCTCGTCCACTTCTACACAATGGTCGGTTGCCCTCAGTACAGGGCTCCGCTGGCTACTGCCGCCCGTTGAGCTCGCTGTAACAGACCTTGCTGGTCCTCGCAGCTGTCGCTGGACTGCATAGTCTCCCATTTCTCCCCACTTGGGTTTCGAATTTTGGGGACCACGTCTATATTTTGACAGGCCCATGTGATGTGATATAGCGTGGGTTTTTCATCGCACCACAGACATCTGTCCGCGTATATGGCAGGGCGCATTTTGTTTAGTATGTGTAGGTTAGGGTACGAACCACACTGTAATTGTCTCTAAATGACAGCTTCCTCTTCGTTGAGAGCACTGTGCGGTGGGGAATATCGCATTCTTCTGCCACTATAGTTTTCTAGTATGGCCGAGTGTGCCTTGGGTGCTGGGAAAAGTTCCGCGGACTCGTCGGCTGCTCGCAAAGTGTGTATGCTCGAGCTATCCTGTCGGCCTCTTGGTTCCCTGCCACCCCTATGTGCCCCAGTACCCACATAAATTTGTATCTGGCCTTGTTTTCTTCGTCGTTTTTAATTCCGTAGCTCGCTTCGAGGAGTTTATGGAGCGCATGATGACCTATTCTACCATTCATGTAATTTCGACAGGCTGTTTGAGTGTCCGTGAGTATCGTTAGCGACCTCCCAGTTTTATAGCCATCTGCCACCGCTAGAGCAACGGCTATTTCCTAGGCATCTGCTACTGTGCAGCGTAGCATAGAGGCGCTGGTCACGTCGAGTAGAGACGAATCGACCACCGTGGCCAGTGCAATTTTGTTGTCCTCCTCTCGAGGACGCGTCTGCATACATGGTTGTGCTTTGAAGATCGTATGTTTTTTGAATGAATTTAGCCCTTGCTTCTCTTCTACCTTGGTGGTAGGTAGAGTCCATGTTTCTCGAGATTGGAGCTACCTTAAGAGACTTGAGAAGGTCGTCGGTGATCGTTTCTCTCCTCGCCATTTCTCGCATCTGCTCGCCGTATCCAAGTCTGCGTAAGAGCGCTCTTCCCGTCGTTGTCTGCAGCTGCCTGAGATTTTGCAACTCAAGCTGCGCCTCGCTTAGCTCTTCGAAGGTGTTTTGGAATCCAAGCGCCATGAGGTTTTCTGTCGACGTGTTGCGCGGTAGGGGGAACGCTGCTTATACGCTTTACGGTATCCGCTTGTTGTCTTTCGCTCTTGTTGAGGCACTGCCGGGCGAGTTATGCTGTATTTTAATATTTTGTTTGGTAGCCTCACCATAATATATGTCTCTCAAGAGTGGTATGGCTTCAGGCGAGCGACGCGCGACAATTCAGGTTTTGCCGAACGGCGACCATTTGAGCTAACACGTGCAATTTCATGTCCTGTCGCTAATTCTCTTTACGACCACATTAGAGTCAACATATTCGGCCAATAGCTTTTGGTGCACGCCGCAGAGCCGGCCTGGACCCAGAGTCACACCATACAGCCTGGAGCGTAGATAACATGGCGCAAGCGACAATCGCAGTGGTCCTTGAAACGCTGTTGCGATGCAATAGATTGCAAGCGGGCAATTCGACGAGCTTCTTCAGCCAAGTTCAGGATCTCGGCGACATCCAGATTTCCACTGGTAGAAAATGGCAGGATTGTGTCGAGGGTGTAGCTTGGCGGACCGAAGTGCAAGATGTAGGATGGACTTTAGACAGTTTGATGAGTAGCAGCATTGAAAGCTTATGTGATGTAAGGCAGTATGGTGTCCGAGTTATAATGCTCCATGCCCACATACATGACAAGCATGTTGGTCATTGTCCTGTTGATGCGTTCCGTCAAACCGTTTGTCTGTTGGTGATATGGCGTTGAGTGCATGCAGGTGACTGCTTAGACGCAGCAGCTCCGCCAAGATATCGGCAGCGAATTGCGGCCTCCGTCAGTGATTACTACTCGTAGAGGTCCATGCCGTAAAGGGATCTATTTCAAAAGAATATCGACACTTGATGCTTAGTAGCCTATGGCAGAGAATCTGTTTTAAAATTGTGACTAACGCATTCTGCAGATATTAAGATCCACCTATAGCCGTGTGGAGATTTTGGAAAAGATCCAAGAATCAATTCCAGCCTGCTCTAACGGACTACTGGGAGGCGCCACGGAGGGAACAGGCTAGGTGGAGAGCAGGTAGCGCGTTTATGACGCTGGCAATGCGTGGAGCTTGCCACATATTGCTTTGTCGTGGAACGCATTCTAGGCCAGTAAAACCGCTCTTGCGCACGACGGAGCGTGCGAGCCTATCCCAGGTGTCCCGATGCGGTGTCGTCATTCATCATTAAAAAAACAGAGGCGCACAGACTCTTTTCAACAACGAGCAGGGATTTTGGGCCCACAGGAGAATTCTCTTTCAACAGGAGAATGTTGCGGATGCAGAAACGCCCTTTAATTCCCTGGTTGCGTACGCTTGCAAACAGAGGCTACAGATGTGTATCTTCACATTGCTCAGTTGTAAACACCTCAACGTCAGAAAAGTCAAGGACAATGGCTGAAAAGCAGTAATCTATAGATTGTCACTCTTGCACTGTGTAGACGGCAGTGGCATTCACAAGAAACAGTCGGCATCGGTGAGTCGGTTCCCGCTATTGCATACCACATTGAAGTTAAACTCCTGTAGACAGAGGGCCCAGCGCACGAAAGGACCGCATGGATATCGAAGATTGACGAGCCAGCACCGGGAGTGATGGTCAGTCAAAATCGTGAATGGGTGCCCATACAAGTACGACCGGAACCTCTGCATAGCAAAGATCGAAGAAGGCATTCTTTTTCGGTGATGGTGTAGATGCGCTTTGGATTGCTGAGGGAGCGGCTCGCATATGCAATTACGTGCTCCTGGTAATCTCTGCTTTCAACCATAACAGGTCCGACGCAACACCTCTATAGCAACAGTATGAATTTCTGTTAGTGGGGAGGGGTCCGAATCCTGGAGAACAGAATATGCAATCAGTAGAAAATACAATTGAAGGAATGAGGCATCGGACTCGGCAGACCATTCCAACGAAGCGCCTCTTTGAAGAAAGCACTTCAGCGGGTAAGCGATATTGGCAGAACAGTGAATAAAACGCCGGAAATAGGAACACAACCCCCAAAAAAACTGCGCACCTCTTTGAGTGTCTATGGTGCTATACATGAGTCAACAGTTGCGATTTTTTGAGGGTCTGGTCTCACGCTCTCCTCTTCATCAAGATGGCCGAGCCCCAGAACTTGACGCTCGCCAAAGCGACACTTCTTAGAATTGAGAACTAATTTGACGATATGCAAGCAGCCTAATACGCGTTCTAAGCGGTCGTTATGCGCGTCGAACGTTTTACCAAAAATGATGACGTCTTCAAAGTAGCAGACATATGTCCCATTTCATGCCGCGTAATACTGTCTATATAGATCTCTCAAACGTCGCAGGCACATTGCAAAGTCCAAATGGCATCACAATAAACTAAAAAAGTCTTTCCGGCGCTAAAAACGCCGTATTTTCTTTCTCTGCCTGATGCACCGGTATTTGTCATAGCCTGATGGCAGATCAACGCAGGAAACTTAATCGCCAAAGAGGCAGTATATGGCGTTGTCAATGCGAGGCAAAGGGTACGCATCCTTTGGTGATTGCATTTAACTAGCGGTAGTCCATGTAAAATCACCACGCGCTGTCCTTCTTACGGACAAGAATCACGGTAGCAGCACCAGGAATAGACGACTTCTGAATGGCCATTTCCTCCAGCATCGCTGTGAATCGTGAATGACCTTGAGCTCCTACAGCCATACAGAATAAGGCTTTGACGATACGGGCGAGACGAACCGGCACCAATAGTGTAGTGGTTATGACGCTTCGGAATCGAAAGTTGTCCTCAGAGCTCGGAGAAGTCGAGGACAGCTAAATACTGCAGCAGAATGGCTACAAGTGACCGGCGTTGAGCGGCGCTCAGCCTTTTGATGATCATGCCAAGAATTGTGCGTCCAACACTGGACGCTGGACCGAATTCTGTAGGGGCATCCACGACCGACGCTACTACTGGAGGCGGATCGGGTTCACATAAACCAAGTTTTATGTAGTTGGCAAACGACGGGTAGAGATGAATTAGGTCTCCACAAACACGCGCCGCCGTTAACCACGGATACCATACAATGAGGGCACTATAACATTTCAGTTTACAAAGGTCGAATGCACTGGTTTCACTAGCGATTCGAACATTTCTCATTACCTTTAGCAGCTTGTTACAGTACAAACATTGCAGCCAGCGACGGCACGCTAGTAACTTCAGATACACAGAACACTTTTCGTGCGTCCCAAGCACTCTCCATGAGGCTGGACACATTTAACGCTCAAAATAAACCTCACCATTTTCACAGTCGACCGTCACTCCGCGCAGCTTAAAAAATCTTTTCCTAAAATGACGTCATTTGTAGAGCTGGAGATAAAGACGTATTATGCTTGATAAACGGATTCCCCCAAATCATTTTTAAGATTACACACTCCAAAAGGACGCAACGCACTCACGTCACAAAACGGTCAGGTTTCATCACACTTGAATATTTTTTTTGCGTCCCAATAGGCATTTAAAACTCATACTAACCACAGAAACCATTGCACCGGTATCAACGAGACCTAATGTATATACGCCATTAACGACCACACAAACTTTGTTTTTGAGCATTGAGACAGAAGAAGAAATATCATAACAGACCAAAGTTCCAACGGCCTGACCTCCACCGACTGGGCTGGTTAGGTTTCTGGACAAAGTGTTTAGGACCGGCGATGAAGTGCCGGAGACTGCCGTGTGCGAAGCACGGAAGAAACAGTTACACTGATTTGACGCCGATGACGAATTACGAAGGTTGGTGTGCCCAAGTTCTGTTACAAGAGACGAGTACGCAGTCATGGTAGGTGCACTCTGGTAAGCCGGTCGTACTAGCAACATTCGTGGCCCATACCTGTAGGGTCGACGGGGGGGGGGGGGGGGGGGGGTAAAATCTTGCAATATGACCAGATACGGAAGCATACCAGAGGCTAGCGACGAACGCTTCATGCCTGGCTTTCTTCGTCGGGGAGAGCAATGTTTCGTGCCAGGTAGCATTGATCGGCAGCCGGGGCCTATTGATAAGGCATCAGCGGAGCGTTCTGGTCGTGAGCGAGTTGGGGCCGCTCTTAGTAATGTTGGTTCTCAGAAGGGTGTGCATAGCAGCAGGACAATTATCGCGAGCTATCCAGCGGATCCCGTAGGCAAGGTCAGTGGCTTCAGAATTTGCCTAAATGGCAGCGACGGTAGTCACTGTATCCAAGCGACCGAAATTCGGTGTTATTCCGCACACATTCAAATTCTCAAATGTTCGGCCATACGGTACGACATAACGACATAACTGACGGTGTTCAGGCTTTCCCTGTTGATAAGGAATGTGTATATGTTCCAGGTGAAGCCTTTGAGTAAATGCCCCAATTTGCCGCGTCGGGCTTACGAGGCGAGGCGACCTTGCATAACTTCAGCAATATACTGTGTACGCGCCTTAACGCGAAGTTGAGCCCGATGAGCCAATGTCTGCTGAACCCTCACATTTTTCTGCCGAAGAATCACCAAAGCACTCTGTTAGTTCTTCCACAAAGCGAGAACAGGATGTCAAGGTGCCCTCATGATCTTCATACATTGTGAGGGCCGTATTCGTAAGCGAGAAAACGACGTTCGGCAGCTGGTCATTATTGTCCAACGTGTTATAGTAGCTCACTCGTTGGTAGTAGGTAGGCGATTCATCAATGTCATGACCAGATGATCCCGCAAAGGAGTGAGGCTCTCAGTAATGGGACCAAGCACCGCAGGGTGTTAGGCCTAAGTGTGGCTTCTCCGCCAGAGACATCCCGGGCAAGTGAGGTGGTAGGCAGGCAAGACGTCAACTCCGACGAAGCTCGGGTTGATTCGCTAGGACGCACCCAAAATCTCCACCAAGATGTTAAAGGGACACTAAAGACAGCCAAAGATGGTATGAAAATCTAATAAACTACATTTGGTGACACTGTCGCCGCATATCCGGCAGCAAAAAATCGAATAATTGCTGAGATATTGCGATAAGAAGTTGAGGTTTTTTCTTGTTCCCGCCGGTCAAATTCAAATTGTGGCCTCCAACTACGTAGTTGGAGTTGAGTGACGCACACTATGACGTAAGCGGAGACTCCGTGATAGCTAGCGAGCCGGCGCGGCCCGCGGCGTCGCATCCCTCAAAGGCCAACTTGGCAACAGCGTACTCG
>JAJIZL010038820.1:0-19166 GCA_023969395.1 Amblyomma maculatum
CAAACTTCTCACTCTCTTCTTGTATGCGCATCAGAAGTCTTTTGAGTTCCACTTCACTTTCTGCCATTAAAGTGGTATCATCCGCATATCTAAGGTGGTTGATACGTTTTCCAGCTATCTTCACTCCAGCTGAAGACTCGTCCAGACCGGCCTTCCTCATGATGCACTCTGCATATAGGTTAAATAGGCAGGGCGACAGTATGCAGCCTTGCCTCACTCCTTTCTCAATCGGAAACCAATCAGTAAGACCATGCCCAGTTCTGACTGTAGCCTCTTGTCCTTCATACAGGTTCCTGAGGAGACAGATGAGGTGAATTGGAACTCCAATCTCTTAGAGAGCTTGCCACAATCTGCTGTGATCTACGCAGTCAAACGTTTTCGCATAATCGATAAAGCAGAAGTAGATGGGTTTATGGAACTCTCTTGCTTTTTCCATGATCCAGCGAAGGTTGGTAATTTGGTCTCTAGTTCCTCTGCCCTTGCGAAACCCAGCTTGCACGTCCGGAAGCTCCCGATCCACATACCGCTGCAGCCTTCCTTGGAGGATTTTCAACATCACCTTGCTAGCATGCGAAATAAGCTCGATCGTGCGGTAGTTGGAACAATCTTTGGCACTGCCTTTCTTTGGAATGGGGATGTAAACTGACCTCCTCCAATCCTGTGGCCACTGCAGGGTTGTCCAAATATTCTGACATAATGTATGCAGAACGTTAACGTTGAGGTTTTGAAGCAACTCAGCTGGAATGCCATCAATTCCGCTAGCTTTGTTCTTAGCAAGGCTGGCTAAGGTCCATTCAACTTCACTCTTCAGGATGCCCGGCTCGAGATCAGTATTAACAACCGTCTTATGTTGGGTTTGCACATTCGGGTCCTTCTTGTACAGTTCTTCTATGTATTCCTGCCACCTCTTCTTTATCTCTGAGGCTTCAGTGAGGTCCTTGCCTCGTTTGTCCTTTATCACGCCCAGCTTAGCACAGAAGCTTCCTTTGATATCTTTGATTGTCTTATACAGAGGTCTTGTGTTCCTTAATTGGCTATTGTCCTCAACTGCTTGGCACTGTATGTTCAGGAAGGCATTCTTATCTCTCCTTGCTATTTTCTGAAAATCCGCATTGAGAACCTTGTCTCTTTCTCTTTCCCCTATAACTTTTGCCATCCTCCTTTCCTCAGCTATTTGCAAAGCCTCTTCAGATAACCAGTTTGCTTTCTTGCATTTCTTTTGCTTTGGAACTACTTTAGTAGCAACTTCTTGTATTGTATCACGAACATCAGTCCATGTCTATTCGGGCTCTCTGTCTTCTAGATCTAATTCTTGAAATCGATTCCTCACTTCCACAGCATATTCTAATGGAATTTTATCCAGATCATACCTGAAAGGCCTTCTAGTTTTCCGCGTTTTCCTCACTCGAAGCTTAATTTTGGCGACAAAAAGCTGATGATCGGTGCCACAATCGGCCCCAGGCCTTGTTTTTACTGCTTGTATAGCGCTTCTCCATCTCTGCCGGCAAAGAATATAGTCGATCTGATTCCTGTACAGACCGTCCGGTGAAGTCCATGTGTACAGGCGCCTCTTGTGCTGTTGAAAATGAGTATTCGCTATGGTCAGGTTGTTTTCTTGACAAAACTCTACTAGCCTCTGCCCAGCTTCATTTGGCTCGCCAAGACCGAACTTGCCTATAATTCCGGATATTTCTTCACTCTCGACCTTAGCATTCCAGTCTCCTATAAGAAAAACGACGTCTGATGATGGGGTGCGGTCTAAAAGGCATTGTAGGTCCGCATAAAATCTCTCAACGTCAGCTTCTTCAGCAGTAGTGGTCGGTGCATAGACTTGGATAACTGTTATGTTGAAAGGGTGACCTTGGATTCGAAATGAAATCATTCGGTCGTTTTTGGGGTTGTACCCTAGCACTGCTTTGCCCATTCTTCTGTTTACTATGAGAGCGACCCCATTGCTTCTCTTGGATTCGTGCCCACAATAAAAGACATAATGGTCGCCGGAGTTCAATTCTCCCATTCCGGTCCACTTGAGCTCGCTGATACCCAAGATATCAATGTTCAATCTGTCCATTTCTGGCTTGACGACATCCAGTTAACCTTGCGTCATAGATCTTACATTCCATGTTGCTATGTGATATATCTCCTTGCAACATCGGACTTTCCGGTCGCTTCCCGACACATCCACAACTGAGCGTCCTTTTGGCTTTAGCCCAGCCGCTACAAATGGCTTCCGAGATGGTCCCTAAGCAGCTATAATACATTGTATTTTTGCACTGTCGCTCTCTTTAACTTCAGCCCTGGAAGGGGCAGTCGTGGCCGAGTGGTTTGGGCGCCCTTCTCGGCTGCGGGAGGTGGTCAGTTCGAAACCCGCCGCCGGACACCCACCGGTAAAATTGGGTACAAGCGTCCCCCGGCCCGGCGCCCGGCTCCTTTAGGGGTGTGCGTTTGGAAGAAGCTCTGCTAACCCTGCTGTGCCCCTTCGGGGGCTTTGTTTCGAACAACCATGGCCTGCAAAGGCCGTGCCGAAAAAGGGCCACATAATGGGCTGTTGCCGCACAAGGCGGACTTATTGTTGTCCGATGGCGGAACGAATCACTGCCACATCGGCGCAACTATTTGGGCCGTGACCCCTTTTCCCAAGCATTTCTCCCCAGAAGAGCCGAGCACCAGGCCGGGGGAAAGCTTGTACCCATTTAAAAACCGGTGGGTAACCGGCGGCACCAGGGATCGAACCCGGTACCTCCCGAATGCGAGGCGGATGCTCTACCACAAGGCCACCGCTTCGGTTAAAAAACTGTCGCTCTCTTTACCTTCAGCCCTGGAAGGGGCTGAAGTTAAAGAGAGCGAAAGTGCAAAAATACAATGTATTATAGCTGCTTAGGGACCAGCTCGGAAGCTAGGGATGTGGATTAAAAGACTCACACATCAACACGCTGTTCGTACAGCGAAAGTGACCACCAGAAAAAAAAAGTTAAAAGAAACAAAACGTCATTAAAAGCAGACATATGTAACCACATACGCAAGGAAACTGTGAGAGCAATACAGGAGTAAAATACCCGAACAGATAAACAACGGCAAACCACATGGACGAGAAACGCCCACCGTAATAAAGAAGCACGGCACGTGAATATATCAAGAACAATTTTTCAATTTTGATAGCAGAGACTCGACTGTCCGGCATTCTGCAATATCAGCAGGAAGTGCGTTCCACTCGCTGACTGTTCTAGGGAAGACAGGATTTTTAAACACATTGGTTTTGCTGGTGTATTCTTTCATTTGTTTAGAATGTTTTGCGCGCGTATTGCGCCGAATAACAGGTTCGGTATATAGCTTCTGGTTTATTCCTAGCTTAGAATGGTAGAGAAGATGCATGTACTTCAGTCGTTCATGAAAGCGACGTAAATGCAGAGGATCTAAATTAGCTTTTTGCACTAGAGCAGTTGCTGAAGTGTGCCAACTGTACGACCTATAAACAAACCTTGCTGATTTTCTTTAATGTTTTCGAGTTTGTTAATATTCATCTTAGTATAAGGATCCCGTACTGCTGAAGCGTATTCAAGAAGTGGCCTGATAAATATTTTGTGAGCTAGAAGTTTTATTTCTTGAGTAGACTGTTGTAGGGTTGTTCGCAAGTATCGAAGTTTTTGCATCGCCTTTTTTTCAATGTAACACACATGTTCATTCCATCTGAGATGAGAGGTTAGAATTAGACCTAAATATTTTTAACTTTTAACGGATGCTAGTAGGTGACTATTAATGGAGTAGGGTAAGGCTAGGTTCTTCCTTTTACGAGTCATTGTCATAGCTACTGTTTTCTACTTATTTATTTTCATTTGCCATGTTGTGCACCAGTATTCTATGGGCTAGCGAAAAATTTAACTCAGACTGGTCATTTCGATATTTAATTTCATTGTAAATAATGCAGTCATCTGCGAAAAGTTTTATTTTCACGGAAGCATTGCTGATGATATCGTTAATAAATACTAAAAAGAAAAGAGGTCCCAGAACAGACCCCTGCGGAACGCCCGACCGGACCGGCTCGTAACTGGAACACGCACCTTCAATCGAAACGCACTGGTGCCGCGACGAAAGATACGCCGCTATCCAGGAAAGCAATGTGTCCATTCTAAGTATTGGTTGCAGTTTTAATAACAGCTTTTGGTGGGAAACGCAGTCAAACGCTTTCTCAAAATCTAAAAGATAATATCTATTTGGCTCTATCTATAGCTGCCGCAAAATCATGTACTGCCTCAAGTAGTTGTGTGACCGTTGATACACCCCTGCGGAAACCGTGCTGCCAAGGATCTATGTAATTGTGTTTTTCAAGATCAATGAATATGTGTTTAAAGATGATATGTTGCATAAATTTTCTGCATGTGCACAAAGGTGAAATTGGTCTGGAAGACGAAAGAAGTGATTTGTTTTCTGATTTGGGGTATCGGTGTGATTTCAGCATACTTCCAATCGTTAGGAAGTGCTGCTTCTGACAGAGATTTCCTAAATATGAGCTAAAGATACTTAGCGTATCATTCTGCATACCTAAAAAGAAAGGCATTGGCTATCCCATCAATTCCCTGCTACTTCATAATACCAATATGAAGTAAGAGCGATAGAACGCCTTCTTCAAATATACATATATTATTTATCGGAGGGTTCGTGTTATTGACTGCAAAATGCGGTATCTTTCCATCGTCATCTGTATATATGGAGCAGAAAAACTGATTAAAAGAATTGGATATTTGATATTTGTAAGTGACAGTTACATCTGCAATGGACATAGCGGGGAATGGGTCTTTTCTAGGTGAAAAATGTCGCCAAAACTTAGCAGGAGATGAAAGAAGAAAGTTTTTCATTGTTATATTGTGGTAGTTATATTTCGCTGTTTTTATTGAACTCTTCAGCTGTTGGCGCATACTGCCGGATTTTTTTTCTCATCTTTTTCGTTTTCCGTTTTAGACGTACAATTTCTTTAGTGATCCAGGGATTAGTGTTGTGTGCAAATTTGCAACTACGTGGCACATACTCATTCACACATTTCAGTGCAAGAGTTTTAAGCATTAACCATAAACTGTTGACACAGCATGAATCAGACTTGCACGATAACGTCTGCAGAAACACACACAGAAGCCACAATGCGCCCGGAGTTTATCATTACGGCCTCCAGAAAGACGCTGCATTACTGGAAGCTGTACTGGTTGGTAGAGATTCTGCGCTGATCGAGAAACATCTAATACGCGACTCCTGCCAGCAAATAGACCGGGGCTGAACGTGGAAGGTGTTCAGTGAAAACGCAGAAGCTTGAAGCATCTGGCCCAGAAGGATTTGCCGTAGACAGCGCAAATGAATGCTGCTGCCCGAGCCTTCATCTTTGGAAGCGGAATCAAGAAGCTATGTTCTTAATGTCTCTTGCAGTCTTGAGTGCTTCATTGCTTCCGCAACTCTCGATCAGCGGCCGGCATTAGCGCCGTTATGCGCCACGAATCGAGAGCCCAAACACCTACAACCGTCATAATACCCTGTTTGTTTTCCCGCTTTCGCTGTTAATCTACAGCACGAGCGAATCTTGTTCATTTATAGAACGCTTGATAGCAGTGCAAGAACAGCGTACAATTGCTTCCTCCCATAATTTTTTTTTCATAATTGAGAATTTTTTTTATTTAACGAGGAAGAATTCACTACGAGAGAGATATCGGTGTGCAAACCAATTTATTCACAGTCTCTAGAAGGTGACCTTCAACATTGCGTATCACATTTGCAGTCTGCAGGCAATGTTTTACAAGTTGAGAAATGAAACACAGTCGGTTCGGTAAAAATAAAATAAAAAATAGACTAAGGTACATTAGGCCAGTTCCAACGTCTCGCATTAGGTGCAATTGCCATCTGAAATGCTATTTATTTTTAGATTCTGGCTCAACGGACGAGAGACGATCGTTATACAGAGGCCCGAGGTTCAAACAACAATTACTGAAGGTCAACGGGCTGTGCTTCTCTGCCGTTACAATACGGGCACCGCGAGTTGGACACAGTGCCACTCGAAGTCTCGAAATTCGTAAGGGGTATGACGGTGACGTACGACTTCGTAGAAACACTGCGGCAGCTTGCTTTTGACTGAGCTCGAGTAAAGAGACTCTTTCCCCTATTCCAGATTAGATAGATAGATAGATAGATAGATAGATAGATAGATAGATAGATAGATAGGGATCGTGGAAGGCCCATCCTCATCCTCATGTTAACCAGAATGGCCTCCAGTCGGCTACCCTACACTGGCGAAAAAGGACAAGGGGATCAAAGAGGGGAAGAGAGAAGGGACGTGAAGCATATTCAGAGTTTGTCACACAAGCCGGTGGCTGTTAGAAAATTAAACAGTGCTTTGTATGCCTTAAAGGCGGTAGACTGCCGTGGCCATGGACCAAGGATCTTATCCGCCATTAAAGGGCGAGGATTGAGGTGGTCCAGCGCGCAATGCAGCTTATGTATTTCACTCACAAATGCAGGGCATTCATATAAGAAATGTTCGATTGTCTCTTCACAGCCACAATGTTCACAGGCAAGGCTGTCGGCCGTTCCAATCCTGAAAGAATACTTGTTGGTGAACGCAACATCGAGCCATAAATGGCACAGCAACGTTGCTTCTCGACGAGAAATCTGATGGGGAAGACGGAGGTGCAGTTCGCGATCCAGTACCCTGAGGTGGCGGTTGCTAAACGCCCCCGTGCTCCACGCTGAAATTGTGATCTCCAGGGCGAAACGGCGAAGGGCACATGCGACATCAACCCTCGTTATGGGGATTTTAACTTCAACGCCATCGCTGTAAGCAGAACGAGCAGCCTCATCTGCCTGGTGGTTTCCCTTGATGCCGCAGTGTCCTGGCAGCCAGTGAAAAATAATATTGCGACCTTTCAATGCTGCGTAGTGGTACAGCTGCCGGATCTCTCCAACGAGTTGTTCATATGACCCGCGGCGTAGTGCGGCTTGCAGGCCTTGTAGGGCTGCTTTAGAATATGTAAAATGTGTAAACACTGTCCAGTAATGTGAAGTACGTTGTACTCAGTGACACGGGTAGAGGCACATTATTTTTTTTAACTTTTGGCCTGCCTCACTATAGTATATGTCCAGCAATGTGTACGTTCTTTGTAAATGAATTCAACTGCGGCGCGTAGGGTAACTAATTCAGCACCAGTTAAAAAGAAGTCAGGCATGATCTTTTAGCCTTTATCTGGATTGACTTGGCCGGTACGAACTCAGACCCCGCGGAATTGGTTAGATTAACTGAGCCATCTGTGTAGACATGTATCCGATTTTGATGTTTGAATTGCAGATAATCCAATGTCAATTGTTTGAGAGCAGGGGACGGCATTCCGGATTTCTTTGTAATTCCAGGAATAATAATTTGTATCCTTGGTTCTTGTAGACTCCATATGGAGGAGCATGGGCTTACAGCGGGGTGAACTGTGAATAAATATAGGTGCGATGGGCTTCTATATCTTTGGCGAATGCAGTGCTTGGCCTAATTCTTCGAATGGTTGCTAGATGATGACTAGAGACCCTGGTTAGGTGCCGAATATGCGTTCTCATTGTGTCAACAGCAAAATGTGTGGTAACAGGATGATCCCGGGTGACAAGAACAGTAGTTGCTGTTGAGGCACATTTGGGAAGTCCAAAGCATATACGAAGAGCTTGAGCTTGCAGACTTTGAAGGATTCCGAGGTTCGTTTTTCTAATGTTAATAAATATGGGTAGGCTGTGGCGCATGTAGCCCAGAAACAGTGACCGGTACAGTTGGATAACGAGTACACTGGTGTGCCCCAGGACATTCCCCCGAGGAAGGAGAGAACTTAGACAATTGCTACAAGTTTGCTTCTCATTTCTCTGAGATGAGGACTCCACGAAAGGTTTCTGTCAATGACAACTCCATGGAATCGGTAGCTTCTCTCCTAGGGAATGGATTTTGATTGATGCATATGGGGTAACGTGACATTGCTTTGCGAGTGAATGCCACAATGGAACACTTCTCGGTCGATACACCTAGGCCTAGCTTGCAGACGATGGTATGACGTTAATATCGTTGAAGCCTTTTGTAGCCTTGCACGTGTTTGGGGCCGCTTCACACTGGAGGACCAAATACATATATCATCTGCATAGATGGAAATTTAAGCAGATTATGGTAATAAGTCTGCGAGGCCTACGAGAGTAAGGTTGAATAGAGTTTGGCTGAGCACTCCACCCTGTGGCATTCCGCCCGAACTTCGATGTAGAGACGTTGGTCCACCTTCAGTCTGGACGTAAAGGGACCCCTCTGACAGGTAGCTGCGTATCAAACTAAACATGCGGCCTTCGATTTCAGCAGCTATCAGGGCGTCCAAAATGGCCTGATGTGTTACGTTGTCGTAGGCGCCCTTGATGTCAAAAACAACGCTACTGTCAATCTTTTCAAAGCCTTTTGGTGCTGCACAGACATTACGAGGTCAATATCGTTTCTTCGCTAGAGATTTGAAGAGCAGGATACTCACCTGTTTCATGAGTCCATAGTATAGTGTACGTGGATGGAAGAATGCAAGGCTGTGAAGCAAAAACAGCAATCTACTGTCCACGGAGACCTAGCCTGAATCAGACCTCTATGCTTCAGCTTTCAAAACCACTTACATATTTCTGCGCTGAGCTCGTGGCAGTTCAGGAGGCACTCTGCTTCGTGGCTTCCATAAGGATACTCCCTGCAGCTCACGTTTTAATCTGCATGGACGCACTTCAAGCAGTACGTTTGCTGCGACGTGTCAGCCGCTGCCCTAAAAATTGCCAAGACATCCACCAGCTTGCGGCGCGCATCCCGAAGTCAGTACGCATTGAGTGGGTCCCACGGGACCTGCTGCCTTCCCAAAGTCAAGCAGCAGATTTTGCGACCCGCCTCGTGAACCAAGACACATCAATGCCACGGCTCCTTGAAGTGAACGAAGCTACCCATCTTTTATCAAGAAAGGAACACTTCCGGCGCCGCACACGTGCACTTATACCTCCGTGTGCGGTATCCCTTCCCCGCGGTCTCACCCGTGCAGAGGAGGTTGCGCTTAGGAGGATCCGGGTCGGCGTTGCCCTCACACCAGCTGTCGCTAGGACGTGGTCTAACGTCCGACACTTATATCCCCGCCCAGGGTGCCCGAAATGTAAAAACGAAAATATTGAATCCGTCATTCACCACTTGTTGTGGGACTGCCCAGCACTGAAACCAACACGAATCCGGCACCTGAGGATTGTTGGACTTTCAGCAACCAATCCTGCCTCATATATCGCTTGGATGCAGGGACCTCATCATCGCTCAATCCTGGACTTCATAAAATCAGTCAATCTTTTCTCATTCATTTATTCATGTATTAATCCTTCATCTTATACCCTACTGATGCCCTGAGGCAATAAATCGATTACAAAAAACAACCTGGAACATTGTAGAAACACACGCGAGTAGTTGGAATCTTCGAGACAAATCTCGGCGCATCTTGCGCGACAAAGAAACTGATAAAGGTGAGTCTCGCGACATTGAGTAATAACAAACAAAGAATACAGAATTGATAGGCGTGCCAGAATCAGAGTGACAGGGCATCATGCCAGCGGCTGCAGTTTTCGTGGCATTACGTTCCCCCCCCCCCTTAAAAACCTCGCCTCGATATTCCAAAATAAACAGAGGGACTTGAACATAAACATTACAAAATTTAAACCCTACGGATTCTTTAACACGCGTAATAAGGCTTCAGACCAACAACATGAATAATTTCTGAGTGCGCGCGTCGCCGTTGTGATGCCGTCGTACCACGGGGAATGACTTCATAGTCGAGTTGTCCGACGCGGCGAAGGATTTTGTATGGCCCAAAATATCGACGCAGTAACTTTTCACTTAGTTCATGGCGGTGTGTCCAAATCCACACTTCGTCTCCTGCATTGTACTCTGCGTGGCATCGTCGTAAGTTGTATCGTCTGGTGTCGGCGCTGTGGTCTTCAATACGCAGCAGTGCGAGTCGTCGGGCTTCCTCAGCACGCTGCAGGTAAGCGGCGACGCGAAAGTTGTCCCCGTTGGTTATGTGTGGCAGCACTGCGTCGAGCGTTGTCGTGTGCTCCCTGCCGTACACCAGCTTGAACGGGGTCGTTCTGGCCGTCTCCTTGACTGCCGCGTTATACGCGAAGTTCACGTACGGCAAGATGGCGTTCCAGTTCTTGTATTGAGCGTCGACGTATACATGGCGATCATGTCCGCGATCGTTTTGTTCAGGCGCTCCGTAAGTCCATTGGTCTGGGGATGGTGCGCAGCTGTTCGTCGATTGCTTGTATGACTGTATTCCAGGATGGCTTGCGTCAACTCTGCCATAAACGCCGTTCTCCTGTCCGTGATGAGCACCTGGGACGCCGTGTAGCAAGACAGTTTGTTCGACAAAAATTTGGCGATTTCTGTCACGATCACATTAGGCAGTGCTTTTGCTTCGGCGTAACGGGTAAGGTAGTCAGTGGCCACTATGATCCACTTGTTACCCATAAATGAAGGTGGAAAGGGGCCGAGGAGATCCATCCCAGTTTGTTGAAAGGGCAGGGTTGGGGGCGGGATCGGGTTCAGAAGTCCCGCGGGTCTGATCGGCGGCGTCTTGCGTTGTTGGTACTCACGACTTGTCTTCACTTAGTGGGCAACTTCCGCAGACAGTCGCCAAGGCTGGGCAAGATGCTTCAAAAAAGTATCTTCAATACCGATACTCGATACCCTTAAAAATTGCATTTCCGATGCCGATACAAGATACAGGATGGAAATCGAGTTTGAATACAGATACTCGGCTCTGTATCATCGATACTTCGATACATCACTGAAATTCTAATATAATAAAGGTGTTAATACGATTAGCGGCATTAGAAAATTTTACTGTGTTTTCTGGAATTTTTAGGGCATTCCTATAGCGCAGCTTTTCGGAAAGGGCTTAAACGAATACGACAGCAGAGAGTTATTGTTTGGGCTGCTGTCCTTGTCAGAACTTCGCATTGAATTGAAGCCATGGTTTAGGTTAAGCGATTGCTTCCACAAGCAGCCTAGCGAATTCTTTACTATTGCTCTTTATGCCAACCGACCTGTGAGCACTTGGTTATACATAGAAATACAAAGGCGCAATCTGCGTATGTTTGGAGAACGGAGCAGCTGTATTGCCATTAGTGCGATAACAAACATTTGAAGCTCTGCATATTGTTAGAAGCTAGAAGGATAACAAGAAAAATAAAATGGCCGAACGTTTAGTCTGCAAAGAGCGCGATGTGGGCGTGCTAAAAAGCAACGCAAATGTGAAGAACCTCTCTACATATGCACACGAGCGCACCGCATTGTTGTATTACCATAGTCGCGCTTATTCAAGCATCTTGGAGGTGGTTAGGAACCGCGAGGTTCACTAACGTCGCTGGAGAAGTACGGCTGGTTGTAGATGAAAGATAGAAGTATCTTTTTTTAACAGAAAGTGGCTAATGCGGTGTCAATCAATTCGCAAATTTCAAACATTAGTTCTTTATAAAACAGAGATATCTTTACTAGTATTATTCAAGATTTGCTCAAATGTTTTTCACAACAAAAAATTGTTTGCAAACGCATAAACTCTCCTGTAAAATTGCATTCACAGCTAACATGTTGTGCATTTCATAAAAATTTTAAAAGTAATATTATTTTTCAGAAAAAAAAAATGTCTAGTGGAAGCCTGTTTCCTGTGCAATTACAAATAATGTATTTAGTTTCCTTCAAACGACGTAATTACAAGAACGTGGTTAGTCGACTGCATCGCGTTGGACTGAGGCCTTAGAAGCTTGTGTTCTTACCGCCAAGCAGAGTCGGCACGCGGAGCCCAGAGGTTTTTTGGTTGTGCATAAGTTACTTCGTCCGACAGCACACTGAGGGCACTGCTTGACGAGAATAAAAGGCCGCAGAGACGGGGGGGGGGGGGGGGGGAGGGCAAAGGGTGGGAAAAGCGGGTACAGAAGTGTGCGTGATCCCTACTGCCTGTTCGCCTTGCGTTTCCGCTCGGTTCATATATTTTTGTGTGTCTGTTCGGGGTACGCAGCTTCGTGGTACGCACTCGATGCTCAAAAATAAAGCACCTCGTGAGCACCTACTTACAATTGACTCCTTCTGCTTTAAAGAAAGGGAATATGGAAATGTGGTTGACGGTGATGGGCCGGGGCATTTGTAGGGAACTCAGGCGGCACTACAAGCCGAGCTGTCTCAAAGCCTGTACTACCATCTGAGCGAGTGCCGTCAACCTAGACTCACAGCGGTTTCAATATTTGAAGTTTTCTTTAGAATCGATCGAGTATCCTCGAAATACACGATACTTTAAAAATGTATTTTCGATACCGATACTCCGATACTTTCATTTTCAGCACATGATACCTAATACCGACGCACAAAATGTATCTAAAGATAGTATCGAAGATGCGCGTATCTTTGGTACGGCCCATAACTACCAGTCGCGACCAGTAGTACTTCTGAATTCGACGCAACATGCGCGCAAACTCGAGATGGCCTGCTTTGGGCTTATCGTGCAACGCCTGCAGAATTCCCTACCGGACGCTTTTAGGCGCAGCAAGAAGCTGCGCGTTCCTGTGTGACAGGTATTCTTTGTTCGACGATCGACGAGCAAATTTGTTGCTATCGCCACGGCCGAGTTGCTTTGTTCATTTGCTGGCGCAAGTCAGCCCAATAAACACTTTATTTCAGTACTATCACGCATGTGGCCTCTTTTGCTTTCTACGGCCTTGTCACCACTACGTGACATCTGGTGGAGGGGCTGGGTGTTCTCCGGTGAAGTTCGTGACGAGCACGTGAGCTTGTCCATGACGGAAACAGGTGAAGCCTCTTGCGACTCCTAGTCCGCGCTCCAAAAGCAACTGGGTGTTTCCTTTGATGACAGCTTCAGCAGTTTGGATGTTGCTGGTAACCACGGAAAGGACGATTGATCGGGGCGGTATACTCAATACTTCTTCTAGGACGTTTAGAGCGAAGTGTTGCGACGAAGTTGTTGTGGAAGGAATTGCTTTGTACGTGGAGAGCTTGGTGAGCTTTGAGCGGAGGTCGATGATCGCCTGATGCTCATTCAGAAAGTCCATGCCGAAAATCATGATGAAGCTCGTAGGGTAAATGCGTCCATACACTATCACTCTTGCGGTGCATCAGCAGGACGGCTTAATCAGGTGACCACCAGCGCTGCGAAGTAGTGGTCCATCCCAAGCGGGCGTTACTTTCCTGAGCTAGGAGGCAAACGGTCCGCTGATGATTGAATAGTCAGCTCCGGTGTCTACTAGGGCAGTGAAGTGACTGTGTGACCGTCGAAAGCAAACTCAAGGTCGCTTGTTCGCATCCTCGTATTGCACCTTGGGTTGGGTGTTCTAACTCTGCTTTGTCTCTGGCTGAGGTCATGACCGGTGCACACCGTCGTCACTTCGCTTGGCGGCGATGTCAAATTGAAGTCTGGTCGTGATCTCGTCGACGTTGTCATCTTGTGTAGCGGCGATTTAATGGCTGCGTTATCGTTATAGATGAAGCAGGGCTATACACCAGGACGCGTCTAGCTATGTTTAATACACGGCTATCTTTAATACCGCTCAGTCCCTCAAATCACTTCTTCCCCCTCGTCCTGCTTGCTGATTCCAGCGCGAACATGCAACACATTCCGCGCCCTGAGGTGAGAGGTATCTCTAAGACCACCAACGCTGCCGAACAAGATGTATCTATAAGGGGCGTGCAGCATAGACTCGAATCACATCGTGGCCTACATTCTGTCCAAGTTTTTTTCAGCATCCTTCTGTAAACGCCCTACAACAAACTGTACTGATTCGTCGGCTGGGTGACCACAGTACACAACGCAACATCAATCACTTGGACAGATAAGGTATATTAGGACAGATCTGGGCCAGATAATGCATATCAGCCCAATTCCTGATTTGGAGTACCAGATAAGGCATATCTGGTTGTATATGCCTTATCTGACCAATTTCTGATTTCGAGTACCAGATAAGGCATATCTGGTCAGTTACGCCTTATCTACCCAATTCCTGATTTAAGGATTTAGCCCGCATGGCATGTAGGTTTTGCACTATAGATCTATATATCCGTATATCAACATAACACTTTATTAAAACATACACAAGACAATTTCAGTATTCCAGCTAAATTTCCCGCACGCTCAATCAAGTTTGCCACGGGAAACCTGAATTTCCCCTTTCATTTCAAACCTTACAGGAAAACAGCTTTGAAACCGGAGGCTATCTTTTTTCCCTGCCTATATGGAATCGCTCAAAGACGGCGCAGAATTACGAGAGTACTGAGGGTCAAAGACATGCTAATCCGTTAGTAAATATTGAGATCTTCATTTACGCGCGATACTATAACAAACTAATGAGGTATCTGAGAAGAATAATGGACCTACCTGTCTACACGAGAAGCTAAAGGGAAAGACATTAACCTATTGAATTAGATATTACATTTTTAATCTACCCTTTTACACACAGAGCTTTAACCAGTAAATGCTTTTAGTTTGAGCTGGTTTACTTACGAAGCTAAATAAATTAGAGAACGGCTATTAATCGAACTAGACTATTGAAATCGAATTTAAAGGTTTGTCGATACTCGGAAAAGGTACTGCTAAACCGTAGGCCGATAAACCACACATTGCTGGGACTGCTGCTAATACCTAAACCTTAGCAAAGTACATATAGACTTTCAGGAAGTACTGGTGTTACCTTAAGTAGAGACTGCAGTGCAAAATGAGCGAACGCGCCTAACTCGTGGTTGCTTTTGAAATTAAGAGAGAAAACAAATAAAAAACATGTCCGATGGCATTTGTCGTGACAGCGACAGCTCTGCCCCTAAACCAAATCAAGCATGAAGCTACTTAGGTAGTGAAAATAATAATAATAATATTAATAATAAACAACGAAGGACCCTATCCACCCACTGAAATTTGTCTAAATTGCTGGAGCGAAAAACAATTAGCAATGAAATGTACGAAAAAATACCACATACTGGCAATTGTCGTCCAAGTTGCGGATTGGAAAATTAATTTTCTATCAAAATAATAAAGTGAACAATATCCGGAGGCTGGCAAGTGCTAGAAATCCCGACAAGAATTCTCATGCTCACGGTTTCGGTGATCTGACGGGAAGATGAGGCGACACGATGAGGGTACGAACCGCTGGAAGTTTCTACACAATGGTGAAGATTTGCCCGGGGCCACCCAGGGCAGAAGCCCTGAAAAGCTCAAGCGACCATCAGGTTCGCTGCCAGGGCTGGGGAGGCAGCTGCCACTTGCAGTGAGACAGTAATTTCCTCTGTGCCGGCGGTCAGACTGAAGCTCGTGTAGGTTTGCTGTCGCATTTTTGTTGCATGCACACAGCTAATAGCGAACAGGCGCTGGCACATACACACACACCAGCAAACACAACATGCAGCACGCCCGCCAGCCGCACCGAAATCCGATGTCTGCCACCGAAAAGGAACAAGACAGCAAGAAGGGCTGACGCGCACGGAGTTGAAAGGCAGAGGGGAAAGAAGCAAACACACACGAAACGGAGAGCTCGCGGAGATGAAATGCGAGCCCGCGACACAGCGACCGCCGCTGTCTGAGAGGGAACAGGGCAAGGCCGGAGAGGATGAGTCACTATCTAGCCAGCGCGGCCCACGACGCAGCGACCGCCAGCTTTCTCTGAGGGTGGGTCACTGTCTACACAGCGCGGAGGGGGCCGTATACTGAACTGCCATCATTTTCTTGATATTTTGAATCGCTCAACTTAACCGACCATGGTTTGTGCATCGGACTGCCGCCGCATTTTAAATGAAAATGCGAGTTAGTAGGCGGAAAGAGGAGCATGTAGCCATAACACAGCATACTCCTGGGTTAAGGAACACATGGTATAATAATTATAGTGGAGCGAAATCTGCAGCATAATTGAAATATTAAGAGTCGTAGCTATTTTCTAAATTGAATACAATTATGTCAAAACTAAGCATGCAAGCCATGCTGACTGTAGAAAAACTGAAGCTCGGCCACATGATGCCAATATTGGATATTTGCAGAAGGTAGATGAAGGCCATATATTGCTAATATACAGTCACTATGCCGCCTACATAATTAAGGCCCCGATGAGGCTGTATAAAGTCCCGCCAGGCATATGGCGCTGGTCTGTTTATATAAGGCCATGACGACGCCATATATGCCCTTTATCAGGCCACAAGGGTAGCGAGGATACCATATATGTCCCTGATCAAGCCATATAAGGCCACGTTACCCATTCAGATATGGATTATATTGTCACGAAGACAGGGATTTATGGGTATCGGCAACAGGGGCAGATACACACAGTCAAGACAGAGGTTCCCGAGAAACGGTAACACGAAGACACAAGCTCAAGAGTCCACAGTCCTAGCTAGCCGAAGCGCGCGAGAGTCTCCAACTTCTTCGTCGTTCAAGCGCTACCTCGAACCGTCAGGTGGCATTATTCCCCCTTCTCGAAAAAAAAACCGCAAGCTCACAGAAAAAACTGCTCCGGATGGCAAATACGACTTTCAGCGGGTAAAATACGGCTTCATGCTAAGCACATGCACCAGATCAGACGAGCACTGACGACTAGAACTCGGTACAGTTCCGTCTGGAATAACCTCGTACGTAACTTCTGAGAGGCGACGCAACACTCTGTAGGGTCCGAAGTAACGATTGAGAAGTTTTTCTGACAGGCCTGGGCGCCGGACAGGTGTCCACACCCAGACTTTGTCACCAGGCTGGAGCACGACATAGCGATGGCGGTAGTTATATCGGCGTGCATCTGTTGCTTGCTGTTTTGTAATGTGAGTACGAGCGAGTTGGCGAGCTTCCTCAGCGTAGTTGGTGAATTCTTCTGCGTCAGCGGTAAGCAGCTGGTCGTCAGCCGCACATGGCAGCATAGCGTCGAGCATGGTCTGTACATCGCGTCCGTATACTAGGCGAAACGGAGTGAATCGAGTTGTTTTTTGGACGGCCGTGTTATATGCAAATGTGACATAAGGCAATATCTCGTCCCATGTTTTATGCCGGACATCGACATACATGGCGAGCATATCCACTATTGTTTTGTTTAGTCGCTCAGTGAGGCCATTAGACTGAGGATGGTAAGCAGTAGTATTTCGGTGATGTGTCTGGCTTAGTTGGAAAACTTCTTCAAGAAGACGCGCTGTAAATGCCTTGCCACGATCAGTGATGACGTATGAAGGGGCGCCATGGCGGAGGACAATCTGCGTCATGAAAAATTGTGCCACTTCGGAGGATGTTGCACGTGGCACCGCCATAGTTTCCGCGTAACGTGTCAGATAATCTGTAGCCACGATAATCCACTTATTGCCAGCTGACGATAGAGGAAAGGGCCAAGAAAGTCCATACCAATTTGGTCGAATGGTACTAGGGGTGGGGGAATAGGCTGCAGGAAACCCGCTGGCTTCAATGGCGGTGTCTTGCGTCGCTGGCACTCGCGGCAACCTCTAACATATCGATGAACGGTGGCGGTAAGTTTGGGCCAGTAGTAGGCCTGGCGCACTCTGGTAAGAGTGCGTGCAAAGCCCAAGTGTCCAGCGGTGGGTTCATCATGGCAAGCATGAAGGATTTCATCGCGGAGATCTGCAGGGATGACTAGAAGATAGGCTCGGTCACTGTTGCCGGCGCTTTTCTTGTAGAGGATTCCGTCGCGTGTACAGAAGGATGACAAGTTCTTAGCAAACAGTCGAGATACTGTAGAATCGAAACCCTCCAGATGATCGATCACAGTATTGAGGTCTGGGTCAGCCCGTTGCCGGGGCTTTAAATCAGAGGAACTGATAATGCCAAGAAAATGGGCGTCTTCATCCGTACTGTCATGGGCCAACTCCACGGGTGATCGAGACAGTGTGTCAGCATCTTCATGTTTACGTCCGGATTTATAAACGATAGAGTAATCAACCTCCTGCATACGAAGGCTCCACCGTGCAAGACGTCCTGATGGATCTCGAAGACTAGCTAGCCAACACAAAGCATTATGGTCTGTCACAACTTTAAATTTACGGCCGTAGAGGTAAGCTCGGAATTTCATTGCGGCCCAAACGACGGCGAGACACTCGGTTTCAGAAGTTGAATAGTTTGATTCTGCCCGAGAAAGGGTGCGGTTGGCATAAGCGATCACTTTTTCCTCGCCTTGCTGGTGCTGGACCAGAACAGCACCCAGACCGACATTGCTGGCGTCGGTGTGATATTCGGTGGCAGCGTCCTCATCGCAGTGTGCAAGAACGGGAGGGTTGTGCAGCCGTTGGCGCAGCTCGGTGAATGCCTCCTGCTGCTCTGAAGACCAGGAATACGGGACGTCATCACGTGTCAGGCGCGTCAAAGGTTCTGCAACCTTGGCAAAATCGGCAATGAAACGGCGATAGTACGCGCGCAGGCCCAAGAAACGTCGGACTGCTTTCTTCGTGGTAGGGATGGGAAAATTGGCTACAGCGGCTGTTTTATCAGGGTCAGGCCGGACACCGTCAGCGTTAACCACATGAGCGAGAAATTTTAGCTGCTGATATCCAAAGTGACATTTTTCCGGTTTGAGTGTCAACTCGGCCGAGCGAAGAGCATCCAATACCGTTCGCAGCCGCTTAAGATGTTGGTCAAACGTTTCTGAAAACACGATGACGTCGTCCTAATAAACCAAACAGGTTTGCCATTTAAGACCAGCAAGTACGGTGTCCATCATTCTCTGGAACGTCGCTGGCGCTGAACACAGACCGAAAGGCAATACTTTAAATTCATATAAGCCATCGGGTGTCACAAAGGCAGTCTTTTCCCGATCGCGCTCATCCACTTCTATCTGCCAATAACCACTTTTTAAATCAATGGAGGAAAAGAACTTGGCGTTGCGAAGTCGATCGAGTTAATCGTCGATACGGGGCAACGGATATACATCTTTTTTTGTGATGTCATTCAGTTTCCTGTAATCAACGCAAAAACGCAGCGTGCCATCCTTTTTCTTAACCAACACGACGGGCGACGACCACGGACTTTTAGACGGCTGAATAACGTCATCATTAAGCATTTCCTGGACTTGTGTCCGAATTGCCTCACGTTCTTTGGCCGAAATACGGTACGGCTGCTGTCGAATAGGTCGGGCATCGTCAGACGTTA